>CABHPP010131758.1:7891-42774 GCA_902168425.1 Peromyscus attwateri | reverse complement strand
CATGTCTGTAATAGACTTTATATACCAAATAAATATAATATTGATATGGACCAGAATAACCATTGTTAAAATTTTAGTTACTGTTCTCAAATTTATCTAATTTTATATGCATACTTAAGCACACAGATACATGTCTCCTGTTTTTAGTGGCAAAATAACAGTTTGCTCTTTAATGTACAAGGGAGAGGCATGGTTCAGATATTCAGGCATAGGGATATTTTCCTTGGATGTTTTATGGGTTCCATGATTCAATATGTGTGGCTTTATGGAATCTCTGTATCACCTGAAGTTAATTAGATCAACTGGGTATGCCATTGTCAAGGCAATTGGCTGGCACTCAGCAGACTGTCGTGGAGGATGATGTAAAGATCAGAGTCACTATGGGAATTCAGAAAGAAAAAAATAAAACCTTAACAAGTCAGTAGCTGTATTCTAAGTGTCTATTCTAGGGAATATATCTCAACCCTCATAGAGTGACAACTGAATGTCCTATTTGGTTAATTTTGTGTTTATCCATCTTTATATGAGCTAGAATACAGTAGCAGGATATAACCCTGCTTCAGTTACGCCTTTGAGGGTAGTGATAACATTGACTCCATTTGCTTTTGTGGTAGAACAAGTCATGGTAGTCTCATTGCCCATTGAGCTGGTTACATCACTTCCCTTCTACTAGATGTTCAACCCTGGAACAAAGCTGGGTCCTGATCACTTTTTAGTGGTTAAAATACTTAAAAAGAGGTCATCCATTTAATTTCTAAATGGTAGGGTTCTCTACTTGAAGTCTCTATTGCCTCAGCAAAGAGGATGGTCTTTGGGCTATCCCAGGAGACATCATTAGGCAGTGGATTCTCTTCTTTCATGTAGCAAATACATTTTAATACACTCAGTTTTTGATCTTTTTTTTCTGCCATATATGTACTACTACTTCTATGTCATTTACATTTGACCTCCAAGGTTTCAGTTTGTGGAGACAGCCTAACTGAGACTTCCTATCATGTCAGGTATATTTGCCAAAATGTTTGTCTGGAATTGTTGGCAGAATGATCCTGTACTAGAAAGTCATAACTTGTCCAGTCTCATAATCTGTGTGTCTCCCTCCAATATCCTGAAAACTGACCTCTGTGTGTGTGTTCTTCTACATCAAGTGAGTGCCTATCAGCCAAATTATGGTACAATTTTGTTGAATACTGTTTTCTTCACAGGCTAGGAATTGTATTTACTTCGTTGATCTAAGCTGAAACCTATCTCTAATTACCAGAGGGAGCATATGAGAAAGGAAGGGTCTCTTGGAAGGCAGCATGACCTTACAAGGATTCTACTTCAGAGGAAATCTTTGCATGGTCTCTATGTAAGGAGAGTTCACTGTCATCTGTAAAAAGAGAGAAGATTGTTTGAAATGTCTGGGAGAGTTTAAGAGAATATGGGGGTTCATGACTCACTTTTACAACCAAATGTCCTTATCACAGGTTTCAGCCTTACTTTTTTTCCACTCATGGATCTGACTTTAACTCAGAGGGCTTGATGAGTCTGTGGTGATGGTCTTCTTACTGTTCCTCACAATTCAGTCCTGGACCTGAGTTTATCTGTTTATTTATGTTTTTAAAAGCTCAATGTTCTCTAAAGTTATAATTGTCTTTATAGTGTTGAAGTCTATTAGCCCCACACTTAATGCTGGCTGCATGGTTTGCCCCTACTGTGGACCTTCTATTTCGAATCATGTATTACTCATGCCAATGTTCATGCTTATGACCAGTAGAATAAGGACTCTTGAAAAGATACAAGCATCCATATTAGAGGCTTTCCTCATCCCTGTAACAAAATACCTTACAAAAATAACTTCACAGAAGAGAAGTTATTTGGCTCACAGTTGAGAGGTTACAGTCCACTATAATAGGGCAGACTAATAAATGTTGGGAACAGGAGCTTGTAGCATTGTTTGCTTCCCTATTGGAGGATCAGGAGACAGAGTGTTTTGTTTGCTATATAGGAACCAACTTTTGCTATATAGGTCCCAGTCTTAAAGGTGCTATAACATCTCAACACCAGTTAGGGATTAAGCGTTCAAGCACATATTCCCGAGGAAAACCCTGCACTGAGACCATAACAACATGCCCTAAAAGAGGGACTTAGCTGGTGTGATTAAAACAAAACAAAACAAAACAAAAAAAGGGATGCTTTAGAGATAGTCCTGGAGCTTAGCTTAAGCCTATGAGTGCAGAAATAGATGGGGATCCTCTAGATGTGATCAGAGACATTTGATGAAGAATCTGAAGGGTCAGAGAAGATTGACATGGCTCTGGTGATGAAGGGGAAGAACCATGAACCAAGGAATGCAGGTAACTCTAATAGCTAGGATTGCTCCTCTCCATGTAACACTGAAGAAAATGGATCTCTTTCTGGTCCTAGTTGAGTACTCAAATTAGAAAAGTTATCTTTACTCTAGAAAGAACCACAGTCTTTCTGATTCTTTGGTTTTAACTTAACTAGCTTTCTTGTGGACTTCTGATCTACAGAACTTTAGCAGGTTGTTTCTTTTATGTTTTAGTTTAAGCTGTTAAAATTATGGTAATGTATTATGCCAAAAACAGGATAGCATCAAACTTTAGGTGTATATTATGATGGAATGCCAGTCAGAATGTTCTTCTCTGTTCATGACCAACAGAGTGTTTGGTGTCTTCTGAGAAATAAGTGGCACAATTCCAGAATCTAATCATGAAAGTCTCCTTTCTGAGACCACCGCTGCCAATGGCCAGAAATCCTTAATTATCTCCAAAGCTGAACTCAACCTAAGGGTTTTTGAGATGCAATATGTTTGGTCATTCAGGAATAAGGAGACTAGAAATAGTTTAAAAAAAAGACTTCTTTCATTTTTAAAGATTTATTTTTACTTTTCTTAATGTATATACTGGTGCAACTTTCTGTGTGTATGTCATGTGTGTGTGCAGTGCCCATGGAGGCTAGAAAAGGACATCAGGTCCCCTGGAACTTGAGGTACAGAAATGTGTAATCTGCCATGTGAGTGATGGGAACTAAACTCAGTCCTCTGTGAGAGAAGCAAGCACACTTAACCACAGAGCCATATTTCCAGCTCAAAAGAGAAATTCTTAAAATAATTTTGAATTGAGAAATTAATTAAACATTCCTATGGATATTTGATACTTGGTCCCAAGGAAATTTTTTTGAAAAAGCCTACAAAATGTATTAAGGGATTGTTTTTTAAATAATTATTATTTAAATAATAATAATGTATTTTACTAATTTTTGGGAATTTGGGAATATGATGTATTTGATATTTTCAGGCCCCATTCTGCCCCAACTCTTCTCCCAGATTCACTCCTAAACCTCTCAACTTACTGCACTTCCTGTACTTTTATTTTGAAAACACTATCTCGTAATAGATGTCCTGGTCCTCTGGCTTTCACAATCATTCTGCTCTCTCTTTTGTGATGTTCCCAGAGTCTTAAGTGTAGGGCTTTCATTGTATTGTTTTTCCCACAGAGAACTGACTCCCACATTGCGGACTGAACAAATGTAAAGGACAATTGGAGTTATCTATAGTCCATCTTCACAGAAATTGTAATGAATTGGGAGAGCTTCCCTAAGTGAAAGCCACTTGCTAATAAGTATGGTGGCTACAGAGACAAAAAGGGAGGCAATTCAGTGGTGGAGTGTTTGCCTAGCACTTGGAAGGCTTGATTTCATAACTCAGAATTGGGGATGGGGCTGGGGTTGATTGTATTTGCTAGCAAGGGAAGGAAATAAGTAAATCTCAAGATCTCCAGAGGGGTTAAAGTCACGACAAACTCCGAAGTATAAGCTCACTATTGTCATTGCTATTGCTTATGGCTTAAGTAAAAAGGAAATGTCACTTCAGTCTCTCAGTAATAATCTAGCTTAGGTTATGGATGGCTCTATTTGGTTCATCAAAGGGTACTCTTATTATTTTAAAATATGTTTTTTGAAATTAAAACATAATTAAATCATTTCCCCTATCCCTTTCTTCCCTCCACTCCCTCCCTTATTCATCCCCCAATGATCTTTCTCATATTTATGGCCTTTATTTCTTAAACTTTTGTAACACATATCTTTAATTGTTCACACACACACACACACACACACACACACACACACACACACTCTTAAACATATAGATATAACCTGCTTAGTCATGTCATGTTCCTTGTATGTATATGATTACATGATTTTCAGGATTGACCATTTAGTATTGAGTAACAAATTGGGTTGTTCTCCCCTGAGGCAGACTATTTCTCCCACTCCCAACTGTCCTTAGTTGCCTATAGTTATTTTGGAAGAAGAAGTGGAAAAATGTAAGTGTCAGAGGAACAGGAAGTCTGTTGTGAGATTGTGCCTCTTAGGAATGTTAGGGAAGCAATACCCACAAAATCTCAGCAAGGCTGCCTAAATAAGATGAAAGAAAGAAGACACCAATAGACATGTGTACATGGGAGGGGCAATCTCTTGGGTCCCTGTGGTGGTATTGTGTTCCCCAAAATATTGTGCACCCTAATAAACTTATCTGGGGTCAGAGAACAGAACAGCCACTAGATACAGAGGCCAGAAAAAGGTGACACTCATACCTTTAATCCTAGCATTCCAGAGGCAGTAATCTGTCTGGATCTCTGTTGAGTTCAAGGCCACACTGGAAATAGCCAGGCATGGTGACACATGCCTTTAATCCCAGGAAGTGAGGGCAGAAAGCAGAAAGGTATATAAGGCGTGAAAACCAGGAACTAGGCTGGTTAAGCTTTTAGGCTTTTGAGAAGCAGTTCAGCTGAGATTCATTCTGGATGAGGACTCAGAGGCATCCAGTCTGAGGAAACAAGATCACCTGAGGAATTGGCGAGATTCATGTTACAGGTCCCCATCCTAGATAAAGAACTATAGATGTCCTTTTTCAGACTTTGGTTAGTTCTGCATTGTCTTCATTCTTCACAAGATAGTAAAAAGTGCATCTCATCTATGTGAGAGTTACTGTGTCTTTCGCAACCATAGAAGAAAAACACTATCACATCCCTAATAGTTTCCAGTTCTTTGTGCCTAATTTTCATTGTGCCTAATTTTTATTTGTGCCTAATTTCAACCTGGGGTCACATGTCTATTGTTTGGCCAATTCGTGAAGATAATGACTTGTAATATCCTAATTAACAAAGTCTGATTAAATTGTTTCCTACTATAAATTCAGGGTTCTAGGAAGCAAAGCCCGTTCCCATCTAGCTGCATGTATTGAAAACTGTAAAATGGAGATAGTATCAAAAGAATGGAGAAATGACTTTTGCCAGGTTATAAAGCAAGCAAACAATTATCCTCCCTCAATAGTGAAATATTGAGATAGTATATGTACAAGACAAGAGACAGGGATCAAAAAGTTTTAAATTTTTATAGATCTGGCAACTTAAAAGGTTGAAGATATTTGGAAGATACGTAATAAAAAATAAGGGCAAATGGCTCTCTATACCTGATTGAATATGAGTGCTGTGTAAAAAAAGGTTACTAGTAGGCATTTTACAATGTAAAGAGAGTTTGTAATGGGAGATTAGGTGAGTAGTTCCTGCTGTATTCAGAATACTATCAGCTGAAGTCTTAAATATAGTTACTCGATTTTATAGGCCGAATAATGAGTTGGCTTGCAATAAAAAAAGAACAGAAAGGAATATGAATACATATGAGCACTCACTGTACTCTACCAACTGCACAGAATTAGTCACAAAAACAAAGTTCTTCTGTTTTTCTTGTAACAGAATACAGAAAATAAATATCAATATGAGAGTTTCTACTGTTATTTGAGATAAATGCTAAGGAGTAAATCAAGCAATGTAAAGGAAATATGATGGGATGTGCCTGAAGTTTTGGCACTGAGCATCAGAGCATGTCTCACTGGAAAGGCTTTAGTCACAGGTGAAGAGATACAATGCCAAAACAGAAATGATTCAATAATGATATGAACATGTGTGGGCTTCAAGGATAGAAAGAGTCAATCTAAATGACATATGCTCTTGAAGCCAAGTCTGAATTCCAGCCACTCAGAACAATCGGGTAAGAGGATTAGAAGTTCAAAGCCAGTCTGGGCTACAGAGTAAATTCAAGGCCACCCTGGACATTTGAGGAAGGCCTTGTCCCAAATTTAGAAGTAAAATAGATGTGAGGATGTGCCATAGTTATATAGCACAGACCTGGCATACACAGGGCTCTAGGTTCATTCTCTAGTCCTGCAAAGAGTAAATAATAAATGAATATTTTTAAACTCAATAAGTTGTATATTAGCTTTGACCAAATCTAAGGAATTTTATCAACTGAACACAGTAAAAAAAAAAAAAAAAAAACAAAAAACAAAAAACAGGGAAATGTCAATATATTCTCTATTACAGACATGTAATCAGTGTTCTCTGATGAACATGTACTGCATTTATAAAGTTATCACAGTTTACAGTGTATTCCTTAAGCTCTTTGGAATTAAAAATTACTTGAAAATAACTCCTGGATCTTTGATACTTATGATACTTTGATCTAGAGTGAACAATACAATTCAGCATTAACTTCAGTTGTTAGAACATATGAAAACAAGTCAAAAGAATGTACCCAAAGTAACTAGAAATAAAACAAGAAGGGAAATATTGGAGAACAAATTCATAAATATCAAACCAGAAACTGATAGATGAGGTGACATAGAAAATGATCTAAAGGAAACCCATTTATTTTCAATGTTACTATACCTTCATAATTTAGGCAAAAATATACAATTTTAGGAACATGAGTGATGATTATGATTCTGGTAAAATTTGTTTTAAAGCATACAAGGGTCTTTATATAATTTAATTTGAAATCATGACTGTGCAGAATCATTTTATAGAAAAATATAAATTGTATAATTGTCTCATTAAAAACATTCAACAGTGTTAAGTTTGAGAAATGAAAAAGTGACAGAGTAAATCAATAGATTAAAAAAAAGAGTCAGGTACCAGATTCATTTTTTCTCTAAGGAAATCAGTCCTGTGTTAATTTTAACTGAAGTTGTATGAATACCAATAAAGATTAATGTGCTCCCTTTCTATGCCCCCATTGTATGTGAGTCAGTCAATATTCATATTCTCATCTCTCGAAGACATGCTTTCTTAAATGTTTAAGCTCACATGTTTGGAACATCCCCCTTCAGCTGACTGCATTTCCCTTCCACTAGTTTCTTTTCTTCTTAAGCACCATGCATGGGCAGAAGTGCCATGGAGACAATTAATAAAAAAAGGGAACCTATTTAGGGAAGGAAGCAACTTGTACCCTTGGACCTCAGAGGCCTCATCTTTTCTTGACTATTGATTCAACATGTGTTCAATAACTATTTAATTACCCTTAACGAGCATATAATGTTCTCAGGACTGGAGGTAATCCCCAAAGAAAACAGGCTTACAGAGTACAAAAGCTCCACACACTACCGAGAACCTACTATCCGTTTCTTCAATTAAGCATCTGTAGACGGCTTCTGTTTCAAAAAGATTTATTTCAGCATAGGCACTAAAGGATGATGATGAAGATCATGCTCTTGTTAGTAGAAAGTGTATTAATCACAGAGCTGGTGGACAGAGTTGGCCCATGATGATCAAGTTATAAAGATTTTAGAAAAAATGGGGAGAGACTCACAGAGGTTTCAGAAAAATGTATCAAGGGATAAGGCAACACTCCCTGACAATTAGCATTTACAAACACAGCTAAGCAGTCAGAGAGAGAGAGGAGTGGGCCATAGGAACAATGAGGAATAATGCAGTCTCATTTGAAGGTATGCAGCCAAATAGCAGAAACACACTAGTGCAGACTAAGCGCAATGAGTGCTTGGAACTCAGTTGTCCAATGCTGTCAGTTACTGATGATTTTCCCACCAAAGATCAAGTTCTATGAAAAGGCAGAATAAGACCATCCATTAGAACAATTTCTATGTGTCTGCTCTCTCCTGAAAAAGAGAGTGGAAGAAATGACAGTGATAAACCCCTAAGGATAAACAGTGTATCTTAAAGAGAATCCTGGAAGTTTGCATTTTTATTTTCTTTGGAAATTCTGTGTTTTCCTATATTTTCAAATGTATTTGAAGACCTTTTGTAATTTGGCAAGCATTAAATTGGCAAAAACTTCAGAACATACTATTTCATGATTCTATGGGGAAAATGAACTTGCCCTACCATTGCTTGGCCTCCCAATATAGTTGCAGAAAGAGTTTGTACATTTCTGAGCATTTATCCTTAACCATATTCTTTAAACCTTCAATACCAGACTCATTTACAGAGCCTGGAGCAAGAGATGAAAAGGAGGCCCACATACCGTTTGTCAAACAAACATTACATATCATGCTAACACACTGTTAAAATAAAACCTGTTCTGTCTTCTATTCTTGACATAGATATTTTCATAATTAAAAAATTGAAAGATATGTTCTATGATTTGGCTTTTATCTGACTGAAAACTGGCAAGAAGCCAATTTGAGTGAATCACTTGTTACTGAGCCTAGCATTCTGTTCATTGTTGTAAGTCTGAATGAATAATGAAATAGACTATATGTAAATTTATAAACAACTGCATATGTTACTAATATTTATTCTTACTATTTTTACTAAACCAATTTGTGTACTTAAATAATACACTATTGAGTTAAAGCTTTAGCACTGAATATAAATGAAGCTAGAGTTCACAAAACTCTCTGTCATTTTACTTAATCTACTTACTACTTAAAGACTTTTACAGTAACAAATCAGTAACTTTTTGTTAGCATAATACCAAATAAATCTGAATAAAAACGATATTTTTCTACTTATAAAGTTAAATATTTTTCTTCTAAAACATTCAATGATTATTTTTGAGACAGGTTCTTAGGTTTTAGTCTAAGAACTCACTACATGCACAAGCTGAACAAGAGGTCTTGGAGATAGTCCTGCCTCACCCTTCCAAGTGCTGGGATTACAGACATAAGTCATATTTCCCAGCTTCAAAGGTACTTGTCTGAAAGAAAATGACCTCCAAAGGGAGTGGCACTATTAGGGGGTGTGGCCTTGTTGGAGGAAGTGTGTCACTGCATGGGAGTGCTTTGAGGTCTCTCTCAAGCTTCCCTTAGTGTGACAGCCAGCCAACGTCCTGCTGCCTTCTGGTTAAGATGTAGCCAGCACCACATCTGCCTGCTCCCTGTCAGGAACCTCTGAAACTATAAGTCATCACTTCAATTAAATATTTTCTTTGTAAAGGTTGCCATGGTCATAAAAATCCAAACTATGACAGTACTTATTCACATTCAAAGGTAAAATAAAAGAGCTGGGGAGCTGGTTCAGATCATAAAGTACCTGCCTTGCAAGCACAAGGACCTGAGTTGGAACCTCAGAACTTACACAAAGTAGCCAGGCATGGTGGCATGTATTTATAATCCCAGTACTGAAGAGGCAGAGAGGTAGAGCACAGGAAGTCCTTGTGCTCACAGATAAGTGCTTGGGAAACCAGGAATATTAAACATGTAGTGTTATCTCTTCAAAAACAGGGATATATAATGTTTTCCACCCAGAAGGCTAGGAAGGGATGTGATTTGTACCCTGGTGACCTCTGTACTGTATGTATAGCCAGACCACATCTGGCTTCCCCAGTCTCTTACCATTTAGGAACAGGGATGGACTATAGCCTGGTGACCTTTGCACTGCGTGACTGGTTCTCCAAATCCTCTCTCAGACACCTAAGATATCACAATCTATATAAGCCATCTTTATGGAAGAGGTCACATGTACTTTACAAAGAGTTTCAATGTAGTTATGCCTTAAGCTTTAATGTGTACACAGGATTGAGTTAATTATCACCAGGAAACTTTTCCAAATTGTACTGTACTTTAATGTGCCTAACATAAACTGCCTGGTGTTAGACTCTTGAAGTTTGAACCAACATCAGCTACTGAGTCATGTTAGACAAGACTTCCTTCTTGCCTCACATGGATTAACACTCTTTTGGCTTTGGTGGTCTCAGAGATTCCCCTCTCCCCCACACACAGACAGACAGACGAGAGAACTGTCTTGTAAATAAGATGGATAGTTGTCCTTTGTAATGACACCCAAGGATACCCTCTATTTGGTCATGCATGCAAATACACATACAACAATATACACATAAATTGTACATATACACAGAGGAACACACATGCACACACAGTAATACACACACAAACACACACACACCCACACACACACACGGTGAATTTCAAATTATAAATAGTAGATATAGATATCACAATTGAAACCTACTGTTTTAACAAAGATAAAATTTTAATATATATTTACATTTTAAATTTTATGAAATTTATTTTATAAAACTGTCAGAAAGTAATTTATTTCATAAACTATTAGGAACGTAGCATTCCTTGTCTATTTATTTGAAAGTATAAATGATGAAAATCTAAGTGTTAGGGGTATAGTTCTGTGACAGAGTATTTTTCTGACATACACATGGTCCTGGGCTCAGTCTCCAGCACTGGAAATAAAAATGAAAAAAAAAAAACCTTTCTTCTTGTTTTATCTAGATTTAGATATTTAGAAATTTAAAGTATCAATAACCTTCAAAATTATGTTACTGTTAGAAATATGTAACAAATAATGAATTGGGAAATCACAATTAAAGTAATGTAACCTTGGTACTCCTAATAGAGGACACCATTTTTACCAACTGCCCATTGTTCTCACAGTCTCTAAAGGGAGGCTGATGAGGTAACTGACATGTCGGTTCCTCTTATGAAGCATCTCTGTGAAACACTTGAAGTCTCTCCCTCTCTCTGAAACATGATTGTGTCTCTAAAATATTGGATGTGGCCCAAGTCGACAGTTCAGTGTGTGCAATTTGCTAGAGCTTTGACGCAGGACAGAATTCAAGAGACACAGAGTTGCATCTCAGGGAAGGACCTGGAATGTGCTCTTCTCTGGCAGAAGTGTTGAAGACTGTGGAGGGCGCTGTGTCTGTAGAATGTCAGCATGTGGGTGAGGCTCCCACACATTCTCCACTGCATTCATTATGTGCTTGGAATCTGCTGAATTTCCCCCATGTACAAGGCTCAAGTATGGATTCACTTAGATAAAAAGTCGTTTCTCAAAAGATGAAAAGATGTGCATTCAAATACAGGTCTCTATACACATCCATCTTCACTCATATCCCCACCATATCTCCACTGAGGTGCTCACCTCCCCTTATTAGCATGTAAATAAAGATTTATCTGACAGAACTGCTTAATACTTGCTGTAAATCCTGTCAGGTACTTCTTACAATATTCAAAAGATGGCAGTTATGCCATTTTCAGCCCGCTGAGCATCCATTTCAGAGAATAATGCTCCTAAAGAGGAATAAAGATTCAGGGGGTCAGGGGATAAGATGGGAGAGATGGCTCGGCAGTTAAGAGTACTTCTTACTTTTGCAGAAGACCTAGGTTCAACTCCCAGTAACCACGTGATGGCTCACAACTATATACAACTCCAACCCCAGAGGATCTAATGTCCTTTTCTGACCTCTTCCCTCAGGAACACATATGCTGCACATACACACATGCAGGGCAAACACTCACACACATAAAATTAAATAAATAAACCTTTAAAAATGATATAGGGGATGCACAAACAGCAGTTTATATGGGGTACTACCCCAGAGTCCAGCGCTCCTTTCTTCTAGACAGAGTTACCAGCCACCCCAGTTGAGGAGACTGCAATTGGAAGCAGGGAGATGGTTAATCTGTTCAAAGCATCTTGTGGCTGTTACTAAAATTGCCTTCTTCAGATTTAGTACCTGCTCAAAATTCACATGTTTAGTGATACAAATAAAATCCGTATCTCAGAGTGTTTACTTTAGTTTCCTCTAAGGCACTGAGTTTCCCCTTTCTTTTACTTTCCTTATTTAGTTAATTTTTAATTGAGAAAAAAATAAGGCTACAAAAGTTCCAAAAAAGTTCCAACAAAAGTTCCATGGACACTATATTCTTCTCAGATAGGAGTCTTCCATATTAAAAAGAAATAATTTTATTTATGTAAAGTTTTCTTTCAAAATTATAATTTTAGCTGCTCTTTCTATGTTTTATAATTTAAACTTGAACAAGAGCTTTGATCCTTTATCTTTCCCATATAACTACAGAATATCTAGGTGAGTATCCTTTAAAAGAAAAAAAAAGGAAAATAGATGACTCTACCACAATTTTACATAGAAATAAAGTAATCGGGTTCCTAATCTATGCAAGGATTTAAGTTAAATTGAAGTTCCACACATGTAAACTCCAAAATCATACTTTGGGTTTTGGAAGGTCAGTTAGGGATTTTGAGTTAACCCAGATTTCCTATTAAAATTCTACTCTTTCTCTGGTTTTGCTTCTTTTTTATGAAAAAAAATGAAGGAAAATAGAATGAATATGATGTAAATTGCAACCTATAAATCTCAAAATCTTTGTGGTGATTGTGACTCCAGTCGTAAATTACAGTCATGAATGAAGACAACTTGGAACAAAAGTTCAGGGTTGTTTTATTACACAGAGTTCATGGCCAGTAGCTGTTTAAATTCCCTCTGTTATATAATTGAGGTAGAGTAGAGAAAAGGAACGATGAGAAAAAGTTTTCAGTAAACATTTTCTTCGGACAAATCTATTGTCCTAGACACCTGAGTATGTGCAGTACGCATAGGTCATTCTTGCTGATAATGTGCTGGGCTCTGTGGGACTTAACAGCTTCATACTTTTTCAAAACACACCATGTGGTACCATGTGAAGTAAAGGCTCTCTACCAATAGCCAAGTAAGTATGGAAATCCAAGACACTAGCATTTAGAACAACTTAAGTTTGATTTTTATTCTAAAAACTACTACTACTACCAGTAGGGTGCTTTTTGTATAATTTCCCTTCTATTTTAATACTTTAAATGTCCCATTTCCACTAGGTTTCAAAACTAATAACCTGCTTGCCAAATTTGGTAAACATTTCTGATTTAATCTGCTCAAAGCTCTTGGAATCTATTAGGTATTGCTGCAGTCCTCAAAATTTGCTATTGGCAATTTCTAGCAATTATCTTTGAAATTTGTTTCTCTCTATTATATTCTATACAGTTCTAATACCTGTCTATTCATCTATTCATTTATTAAACATCTATTATCTATCTGTGCTGGTTAGTTTTATTTCAACTTGACACAAGCTAGAGTCATTTGGGAAGAGGGGCTGCCAGGTGAGAAATGCCCCCTTAAGAATGGCATGTGGGAAAGTCTGTGGGAAATTGTTTTGGTTAGTGATTAATGTGACCACTAGTGGCAGTACCATCCCTGGGTAGGTGCTACTGGGTTGTATAAGAAGGTGGGTTGAGCACGTCATGGAGGGCAAGCCAGTAGGTAGTGTTGCTACATGGTTTTTTCTTCAGTTCCTACCTCCAGGGTTCTGCCTTGAGTTCTTGCCCCGATTTCCCTGAATGATGGAATACCAGTATAAGTTGAAATAAACCCAATTCCTCCTCAAGTTGATTTTGGTTGTAGTGTTTTATGACAGCAATAGAAACCCTAAGACACTATTTATTCATCTAGCCACCATCTACCAGTCATCTATCTATTCATCTATCTCTTATCTATCTACTTTGATTTTCTCCTGTGATTGTATTCCATTTTTTCCCACTTTAAATCAGATCTCATACAGCCCAAGCTAGTCTCAAACTATGTAATTGAGGATGACCTTGAGTTTCTGATCTTTCTTCTGCTACCTCACAAGTGCTTGTATTAAGGCAAGTACCACCACTTCTGGCTTCTATGTGGTACTGGAGACTGAACTCAGAGCTTTGCTTGCTAGGCAAGTGATCTAACCATTTGGAAATACTCCAGCACATTGACGGAATGTAAATACCTGGATTTTCTTATTTGCTCTTTGACTATGACTGCTAGAGAGGCCATAGAGATGGACTGGTGGTTAAGAGCACTTGCCATTTATTCAGAGGACTGGGATTTGGTTTCCAGTACCCACATCAGAGAGCTCACAACTATCTGCAACCCCAACTCTGGTTGTTTGGCACTTTCTTCTGGCCTGTGCAGGTACTCACTCACACATGCACAGACACATGCAGAAATGTGCATAAATATGAATAAAAATAAAATGAATCTAATAAAGTGTCTGCTTGAGAATAGACCACCTTTACTCTTTTATTCCGATGATTATGTTTTCCTTGCTATTTCACTCTGTTAATTATTATTAGCATCTGCTATTATATCATTGATTTCTTTGGCAAATATGTATGGCTATTATTACCTTAGTTTTGCAGGAATCCCCCAATGAACCTTCAATGTGCCCTTATCCACAACACAGATTTACAGTGGTAGGGAAGTTGTCTTGTTACCATGGACATACCATGGGCCACGTAGATAAGCCAGTAGAAAACAGCACAGAATACTGAACTGAAGTCTATCCAATTAACCTCTTAAACATGCTCCAGGCTCGAGTCTGTAAACCCTTTGTGGTAGCACTTTCAAACAACATTAAGAATTAAAATTTCCACATGCCATTGACCAGCTATCCCCATTCTTAACTTTTCTGTGTTATTAGTTCAGATTTAAGGGTAAGTGACCAACCGAACTTGGTATTTTTTGACTGAAGTCATGATTCAGTGAGAATTTGACAAGGAGCATTCAGTGAGTGGACATATGCCATGAGTAGACATATCAATGGGTTTATATTTAAGGTAATTCTAACTTAGCAGCTAGTCCTAAGAGTCTGATGTCGTTCTGGATTAGTTTCCTAGGATTAGGACAACCAAATGTCATAAACAGGATGCCAAAGCAGACATTTCCACCTCCCAGTTCCACTTTGGAGACCAGAGTCTGAAACCAATGCTATCGGGATCCCTGATTTTCTTCCTTGGCCGGATAGTCATATTTATAACCCTTCCTATTGGTTTCCCTCTGTGCAGATTTCTGTGCCCACGTTTTCTCCTTTTACTAGGACATCAGTCATTTGGGATTAGTACTCCCTTCAGTGTCTGCATGTTAACTTGACTATCTCTGCAAAGGCACAGATGTAAGGATGTTAGGATTTAAATGTAAATTTGGTTGGAGACAAAATCCAACTCACAACACATTCCTACCCAGGACTCTTTTTAAGGTGCCAAATTAACTAGGCATGTCTTCATTAACTGATATTATATTAAAAATTCATATTTGAATTGAGATGGATTTTCCATAAGTTTATGCATGTCATTGTTTCCCATTGACCTCTGTCAAGTCAAATGCCATGGGTTTTTAATTCTATTTTTGAGTGAGTGGACCTTCTGTGTAGACCACCTGTTGGGACCATTAGGCAATCATTCTGCCCATGTCATTAATGTATGCTTAACACAATAAAGGGAAGTAGTCAATAAGATAAATATGCCACCTGTTTTTTTTTTTTTTTTTTTTTTAGGGACTACTATGTTAGAGGAAATTAGCCTGATTATTATTATTTTTGAGAAATGTGATGTTTGTAGACACTTGTCAGTTTAATTAGAAGTACTTATGCTGAAACAGTCTTTACACTTTAATTTAATTCACATTCTAATAATGTCTTTAACTGATTTCATAGACATAGCAACTTACTTTCTACTCTCTTACCATTTTCTTTAAAATCTTCCAAGAAAGAAAGTATATGTTTGGAAAAACTTGTTAAAATACTTATTTCCATGAAATCCAATCCACAGAAATGAATTTTATTGTCTTTATAGAGACAACTGTCGTTTGAGATAGGGCCTCATGCAGCACAGGCTCTCCTCCAACTTTCCCTGTTGCTCAGAGTGACATTGGAACATCAGTCCTTCCTGTCTCTATGCCATGAGTGCTGGGTTATAGGTAGGCAGCATCATATCTGCTTTTATGTGCTGGGGATAGAACCCAGGGCTCCCTGCATCCCTCCACAATCCCCCACCCACTGAGATAGATCCTCGGTCTTCAGAAGCACAACTTCAGCAGGAAAAGTAAGCCTAATCTACTTGTGGGAGTTAATACAAGCACAGCCCTCACACATTTGATGATATCTCTCTTTCTTTTTCTGCTTCCCTTCTCTTTAAACCAACACTACATGTTAAATTCTCTATTTGGTAGTTTCTGACCCAATCAGTGTCCTTTAAAAGTGTTTTTGTGTACTCATATAATGTGGATCCCACAAATTTTACACATTAAGTGAGAAACAATGATTAAAATAATACCTGGAGTAATTTTACACATGGTGTTTGTGATAGAATATATTAGTAGAATAAATATTCCAGACTGTATGATTTGCAAAATCACTAAATGTTATTAGAGAAAAGGGGCCTTGGTTCACATTATCTTGGGCTCTTATATCTGCTTGTTGCTCATAAATGGTTCTGGAACCCTTGCTGCTTCATTTTTTCAGATGAACAAACTTGAAGCACAAACAAGTTGATTAGTGACAATTTAGAATCAAAACTTAAGCCTGCTGTATCAGTACCATGGTTGTACTGACAACAGGATGAATCCAAGTGAATTCTGTATGCTTTGAAGCACCCTGAGAAGTGATCCAATCCTAAATGATCAGCCCTAATCCACATGTACATTGGATGAACTGACTAGGTCTCTCTCTCTCTCTCTCTCTCTCTCTCTCTCTCTCTCTCTCTCTCTCACACACACACACACACACACACACACACACACACACACACACGCACACAAGGTATCTGAACATGAGCCTAGATAGAAGCCAGCAAACAGCATTTCTTCATGGCTTCTGCTTCAGTTCTGCCTCCAGGTTCTCACCTTAAGCTCCTGCCAACTTCCCTTCATGATGGACTGTAAGCTGTAAAGTGTGATAAACCTTTTCTTCCTCAATAAACCCTTTCTTCCTTAAGTTGGTTCAGGTCAATATTTTTTATCACAGAGATAGAAAACAAAATATAAAAAAATAGCAATTTACTAAATTTAAAAAATTATTAAAACTACCCAATTCAGGGAAGCTAAGAAACATCAGTATGCAAGTTCCCCAGATATAACACCAACTCGTAAGTTCACGGGATGTAGCCACCACAAAGGCTAAAGTGAAACAAGGAGAAAAGGTGTTGAATTTTAGAATAAAATTCTTCTGGGGAAGTTGAGTGGAAAAATGATTTTAAGGAGGAAAAATTTGTATTTTACTTTGGGATATTGAGAAGCTGGTTCATGGGTGCTGGAGAGGTGGTGCAGTAATTAAGAATTTTTTCGGGCTGGTGAGATGGCTTAGAGGTTAAGAACACCGGCTGTTTTTCCAGAGGTCCTGAGTTCAATTCCCAGCACCCACATGGTGGCTCACAACCATCTGTAATGAGATCTGGCTCCCTCTTCTGGCCTGCAGGGATACATGCAAACCGAACACTGTATACATAATAAATAAATAAATCTTTAAAAAAAAAAAAAAAGAATGTTTGCTTTACAATAAGGACTAGAGTCTGGGTCACCACACCCACATATGAAGCCATGTACAAGATACCAAGTTCAGTCCTAAGTACTGTCAGGTGATAAAAGTTGCAAGCTTATTTTTAAAAACAAGGAAAGTTAGTTCATATAATACTTATATTATGGTGCCTGTCAAATAATATTGAAATTTATATTACACACAGAACAAATATACACAGATATGATAAAAAGAAGACCTAGCCATGTATGTTGGAATTCCTGGCCACTCCTCCAGCTACATGACCGCACATGCGCTGTCCAGTAGCCAAGCAAGATGTTTAGTCATTCCAGGGCTTTACTTCCTATGTAATCCATGTGCTGCGTGATCACTTACTCTATGTGCATGTGTGGCATAGCTATGTAAGCCCATATGTTCATGTGTAGGGGAATCGATAAAAAGTGGGTCACAGACCCCTCCCACCCTCTCTCTCTGCACGACTGTTTCTCATAGGCCTAAATACTCCCCCCTCCTCTCCCCCCATCCCGTTCTCTTTCCCCTAATAAACTCTTATAGTGGGTTTTGTTGTGCCTTGTGGCCTTTCTGGTGCAGTAAACAGTGCCGCATAATAACTAACAATGTATTCCCACACCAGCCTCAAACTGGAGATCTCCCTGTGCACACTTCCCAATGTCTGGAATTACACATGTGTATCAGTGTGGTAGGCAGATAGATATGAAATGTGGAGGTTAGGATGCTTCTAATATTTCAAATATCAGTATTTTCTTCACAGTAGAATTTCTTCTGTGCTATTTTAACAGGATGATGAGTTAAACATCAATGTATCAATTTCAATATATGAGTGTGGATTCAGAGTTCTTTAAAATTATTTTAAAAGGTAACTAAGAAATTGGTTTTAGTAGTTGCCGGAAGCATCCAAAAGCTGTAGCTAGGCAGAGCTTGTGAGCCCCTGTCCACTTTGAAATATTAGCCTCCTTCCTTATCATGCCCTCAACTGCAATTGTAACCCATCAGCTGCTAGTTTGAACCATGTGGGCAGATGCCCATGAACACCGGAAGAGGCTCCGTTGGTATTTTATTGGCAATAACTCAAAGCTTATTAAAACCCAGATGGAGAGGGACCTGCAGCTGATTGAAGTTCATAGGCCCAAATGGGCACCATGCTATTTAACCACGTGCATCTCAGTTTTAATTCACTTCTCTTGTCTTACTCAGACGTTTCTCCAAAGCCTCACATAACCTTTCAGTGAGTGTGCCCCCATATCATCTTTAAAACCTAATGCTCATTGGCAAAACACTTAGGTTGAACTCTTTCTTTGATATTTTACTATTTTTGTATTGGTGTTAAATGAACATTGTACCATGAAGAGGCAATTGGGTGAGTCATTTATGAGTGTTTCTAATGTAGCTATTAAATTAAAAATGTCTGGTTTCTAATTCAATAATATTTTCCTAAACACATTAAGCTTATTACATACACATGGCATGCCATCCCTGCAGTTTGCATCATTTATAAAAGACTCCTGCCATTACAAATCTTGGATTCATTAGCTGATACCTAGAACATACCTCCTATTAGTTAGTTAAGCCAGTGGTACTATTTGTGGTTTTAATAATATGAAATCAAGTGGATTGTAAATAAAAACAAGCCATTTGCCCCAGTGGCCAGGAACTGAGACCTCATAATTCTATGCATAGCTATTGTCCTGATTATCCTCAGCTGTAGCTTACTCAACTCGAAATAAAGTCTTATTTCCTGTCTTAAGTCTTTATAATCAGACAGGGGTCTCCTTTTCTATGAATTGCTATGACATTTAAAAGGTTTTAACATTCATTGCACTCTGAATTTTGTACTGTTTCAAATTGTTATTTGTAGTTTTCCAGCTTTGTCTTGTCTCCCCAAATTATAAAATGAAAAGGTCTTGAAGATCAAAGGCTATGAATGACCTGCCCTTCTGCAGCCATGCGGGGACTTGTGTTTACATACTACAACTGTCACAGATGGATTTTCCCTTCTGTGGTAACTTCAACTATAGTGTGATATGTTTTTTCCCTTGCTGCTCTGCTACTGTCATGTGGTGCCTTACCCTTAGAGCTGTCCCTGCCACCTGTGTGTGTGTGTGTGTGTGTGTGTGTGTGTGTGTGTGTGCGCGCGCGCACGCACGCGCATGTGCATGTACATTTGTAAATTTGTTTTATATAATTATACATGGGATATTTGCATAACCCCAGAAATATGAATATGTAGTGTACTTATCTCTCAGGTTTTGACAGCAATGGGTTTTGGTAGTTTTTCTGTAATGTTTCTGACACATTGTTGAGCATCCATGAACGCATCTCATTTTCTCTGCTATGAGGAGGAATATTTTAAAAAGATTGAAATACAAGTTATCTAAATTTGTTCATTACATGTTGCATGTATAAATCCAATTATCTTATTATACTCTGTAACTATGCATCATATATCTACTACATTTTCTAAATGGTGAGAAAATCTACAGAAAGAGAAACTTTCAGATGAATTTAATTTTAATACTCTCTTTCCATTCACTCCTAACATTATATTGACTAAGGATAATGTCTTAAGTCTTCAATGACTTAAAAGAATATGGGACCTAAAAAATTGCCGTTTAAATATTCTAAACTGACTTGTTGACTTAAATGTCTCCAGCAAATCTGCTGAAAAGCCACAAGAGCAAAATGGACTGAATAACAGATAAAAGACAGGTAAGTCCTTATTATTAATAGTTGTGCATCTTTAAGTACTCAGACAATTAAATGTAAGCAGCTAAGAAAAACAAGAGTGAAGAGAATTATTAGATACAAATATGATGACCACAGTTAAAAAGTGGAATTATCTGCAATTGAGTTGATAGAAGTTTTACTTGATTTGACTGTGATACAATGAGATATCCATGCAAGTTCTATTTGTGTGTAGGTTTTTCATAAGGAATCATAGGAAGTGAGAGAGGGCGACAGGATCATGAACTGATACGTGTCCCACTTTGTCTGGAGCCACGAGCAGAAGACTTTTAATTATGATTCAGGTGCACTCTGCACAGCCAGAAAGATGACTTTCCCCTTCCTTGATCCGAACCTCATCTTCTCAGAACCTACTACATTAAGTTGCCCTAATGATTCCACCTGCCTATTCCCTTTGAAGAAACCAATTTTGATATATCTCCCCTTGGGTCCCCTCAGATAGGCACTGCGAGAGATAATACCACTTTCACTGTGGAGCAAAACATTGACATAGAAAACCACACAGAACAATTGTGTGGCTTTATGAATTAGTAAAAGATAAGCATTCTTTCCCTCATTGTTTTATTTATAATTTATTTACTGGGGAAACCAGATCTTTGATCAGCATGTTTTTCCATAGTCCTGATTTTGTTGAGTGTGTTTCCATGGTGAAGGTGAACATGTTTACTGATATTTCTTGAATACAATGGGTTGGTTTCCATCTATAGGCTTGAGGTTCTGGTTGGCTAACGTGGATAAGACTACTTCATCAAAGGTGTGATTATCCAACAGGGCAGGAGGCTTACATTTCCGGTTGCTTCTCATAAAGCTTCATAGAATAACTCAGTGGAAGCTCTCTGAAGATGATAAAGTTAAAAGCATTTTCTGGGATCTTTTGAACCCCTATAAGGCTTATGAGTTTGAATATTGGGTTCCCAGTTAATGGTACTACTTTGGCTGTTCTAGAGCTTTTAGTAAGTAAGGACTTGCTAGAGCAAGTGGACCTCTAGAGATAGGGTCTTGAGGGCTGTAGACTGGTCCCACTTCCCACCCAACTTCTCTGCCTCCTGACCTGCAAGCTCCCAGCACTTTAGATCAAGTCCTAGATTCTATTTCTTTTCTATTGCAAGGGACAGTGACCCAAAAACTGTGGTTCCTCCCTCCCTTAAATTGCTTCTGTCAGCTACTCTGTTAGAGGGATGAGAGAAGCAATTTATTTGGTCACAGACAAAATCATTATTATTATTTTTTTTTATATTTTCTCTGTTGAGAGCACTGGTGTGAGCATTCTTGTAGACATTTACTGGAGAACATGTGCTTGCATTTTTATTGTTATTCACCTGGGGTGACATTGCTGAATCATGTGGGCACCTTATGTTTAGCATTTCTAAGTACTACCTTGCAGTCAGTCTGCTCATACCAGCTACTGTCCTCAAGGTAGTGTATGATGGATCAGGAGTTGTTCTATACCTGGCCAATAAATTTTGTTATTATTTTGTTGCTGTTGTTCTTTCACTAGATATTGTATTAAGCATGATTAGTTTCTCATTTGGGATATCTAATTTGAATATCCATTATGACAAATGAACATAAGCCGTTCTTTTTTAATTTTTTTTTAACCTCGGAGCTGAGGACCGAAACCAGGGCCTTGCACTTGCTAGGCAAGCATTCTATCACTGAGCTAAAGCCCCAACCCCTAAGCTGTTCTTTTTACATGGACTTAATATTTCATGTCTTCTTTTGTCAATCATCTGTTCTAGAGTGTTACCTTTATTTATTTTGAGAGATATACATACATATATATACATACATATACATATGTATATATATATACACATATATTCAGTTTTCTCTTTTTTATTTTTCTGGGAAAATTAAAAATATTTATTTACTTGCATTTTATTTCTATTTATGTGTGTGTTATTGATCTTTGCCTATGTGTATGTATAAGTTTATGTATATGCCACATGCATGCAGGTGCCTGCAGAAGCCAGGAAAGAGTGTCAGATCTCTGGAAACTAGAGTTCAAGTGGTTGTGAGCTGTGTGTGTTCTGGCAACTAAATATGGATCATCAGTAACAACAGTAAGTGAGTAAGTGCTCTTACTACTGAGCCATTTCTCCAGCCCCAATTTTTAGGGATTTATAAACATAATTCACTTCATAATTGGTTTACTCTTGCAAATTATACCCTATATATATTTCCTGGAGCTCAGGGAAATATACCAACTTAAATATTATATAAAATCCAGATCTCATAAGTCAATATTCAATATTATATAAAGTCTATAACTCACCAGCCAATTTCCATAAAATTAAATTAAAAATCATTTTATTAAAAAAATCATTATTATTAAGATTAGCCTTAGCCAGAGGTTTGACTTGTCCAGAAGGTAACTTCCTCCCACAGGGTGGTTGTGTGTGGCAGCTGCAGCATGGGATCTATTGCAGAGAAAGGTTGCAGATCTGGCATGGTGTCAGACACCAACTGCGGCCTTGCTGGGTTAATGAGATACATCTTATAGCACTAATTGCAACCACTCCAGATATAGAAAATACACAGCACATAGTCCAAGGCAGTTGTATATTTTGAAGACTCCTGTAGTTGAGTGCTACAGGAGACTTCCATTAGAAGTACCAGGGAAATAAAATGTCTGTTTTTCCCCAACATAGACAAAAATGCAACGAGACTGTGACAACTGTTTCATTTTCATGAGTTGAAATTAAACTCCATGGGGAGAAGTTGTCCATGCTTCTGTTAATTACACACTATGTATGACATGTGTCGGGGAAAGGGCTGATGACAATTAGACTCTTCATACTGTGTCCTTGGTTAACAGAACAATTACACAAAACAACACTGCTAAATGTTAGTGGGTGGCAAACAGAAAGGTCCTGTGTGTAGGCTACTAATGAACTCATCAACTTTATTTATGAATATAAAGATTGAAATAGAGATTAGCTAAGACACTCATCCGTGTTTTCAAAGCTGGATGGCAGTTTGGGCTGCCCTGAGTGGTGGGTTTTAGCTGAAGTTCCCTTTTCCCATCCCCCTTTAAGCTATCTTTCTGAGTTCTGTTGCTATACTAAGTGCTGTCTCTCTAGGGACACAACCTTCCTTCCTCCCATGCACAGGCAGATTGAGTTCTCAGCCACAAGGCCTGATATGCCACATTTTTCCTTGTGTGCTAATGCCCTGAAAAATTTACCTCCTAGCAAAGATTTTACCTCATCCCTAGAGTCAGTATGATTGAGAAAAATAACTCTCGTGGATCCCTGAAGGCAGGCAGTTGGGGTGTTTCTGCAGCTTTCGTCTCTAGAGTCTTTGGAGCCCAATATTTCCTGCAGCAACATTATACAACACTGGCTGTCTTTACCTTTTGAATATTCTAAGCCTTGAAAGTGTTCTTCTCACTATGTCTTTTTTTCTGCAGAGGTGGATTATGTCTTTGATTCCATTTGGTCCTGTGCCTAGCATGCAAACTCCCTTCTCCTGAAACCATTTATTTTCTTTAGAGGAGCTCTTAGTAAGAAGTGGAGAGTAGTTATACCATTTAACATAAATATATCGTGTAATATATATTAATGCAAAACAAATATGAGAGAGAGAGATGGGGGGAGAGAGAAAGAAGGAAGGAGAAGAGAGGAAAGAGATTCAGAGTTCCAAATATGAAAAAGAAAGAGAAAACCTGGAAGGTGATCTTAGGTTGAAGTTCTGTTGTTTGATAGAGATACTGTAATGCATAGAAGCACACTGGTGTGTGAGCCAGTTAATGTAGAGAGAGCACACAATCCACAGGGGAAACTGAACAATTAAGGGCAATGGAAGTGCAAAAAGTGAACAACATACTGTATATAAAAGAAATAAATAATAGTGAGAAGCATATGGACGGAGCATTCATAATTGCTTACTACAGCTAGCACAATAGAGACCCTGGCAACAAAAGTAGCTACCACAGTTAGCTAATCTCTCATTCTATTGGGCATGATAAATTTAATTCAGTAGCTATATACATCTCGATTGGCTTTGAAAATTATACATTTATAAACTCAAGTTCCAGTTGCTTTTGGGATACTATCTTACAAGGCACCAACGTGCAGTATGGCTTGTTAAGGAAGGGAATGGCTCAGTTGCCTTTAGCCTACTGGCTATGGGTGAGATAGGACCTCTGTTGGTCTTTTCTGTATCGAACACACAGATTGCAAGCCCAGTGCCACTTTGAGATCTTTGGCAGCAGTTAACTCTGCAGCTCACACACGATTGAGCCTGTATGATAATGAGTATTCAGAGACGGGTAATGCCTGGGGGGCATTCACCAACCTAAGACAGAGCACCTGTGTGGCCTGGGCAGGCATCTCCATGATGGGTAAGGTGATCTGTTGACATCCCACGCAACCCAAGTCAGAAGCTCATTTTTAATAAAAGGGGGACCTGTAGGGCCCTGGCCCCCGTTTTGGGTAACTGTTGCCTTGCTTGCAGACCTTGACCTTGATATTCTCCCTATGCTAATTCCCTGCCAGGTTCCACCCTCCTGAATGCTTAAGGGAAGTTCCTTGCCTGGTACCCTGAATAATGGGCGTTAACAGATTAGAAGCAAGATTGTAAAACATCAGTAGGGAACTTCTGCCCTCCGGGGTCCTCCCATTGTGCTGTAAGCCTGTATTTAAGACCTCCTCCCCCCCTTAAATAAATGACATTCAGCATTTAAAATTAAAATATATATATATATATATAATTGAATGAATACTGTGAATGTAATCTATGAATACCACAAATGTGATTAATATCATGAGTGTAATTAATGAATATCATGAGTGTAATTTAAAAAACAAATAAATAAAGTAAAAAAAAAGTATAAATCAGAAGGCTATTCATAAAGGAAAAAAATAATGCACATGGGGGGATATGGATGGATGATAAGAGGTTTTCATGTCACCAATTATGAAGTAAAATGTGAGGTCACCCACCACTACCACCACCACCACCACCACCACCACCCAGAGAAGAAAGATTGAGAGACATGGTTGGCTAATTTGAAAGGCCATTTCAATGTAGGGGAATGAGCTAACCAGAGAAGTGCAATGAATTGCAATGGAAAATTATAGGCCCCATGCAGACCACATGGATATTATGTAAGTTGTGCCTAATATTTGATTGAGTTTTAATTAACTTTATTATACTGATAGGTTTTAATATCTTGTCTACCACTCTTCATCTTTCAAGGCTGAATTACTTCTATTTGGTGCTAAGAGATCTATTAGGAGATATTTTAAATGTCAGATGCTGTGTCAATAGAACAAATTATCTTCAAGGGAAAAAATAACCAAACCCAGTGATGTAAGCCAGTAGCCGGGCAGTTTGTCTAAAGGAACAATGACGGGGTCTTTTCTCTGGCTTAAAATCCTCCTGGCTCTTTCTTTCTCACTTAAATTTAATTTCAGATGGAGAAGATCTGTCCTTTAAAGCCGGGATCTGATTCATCGTTTTGTTCTAACCTGAGTCTTTATTTTTTTTGCTGCGATATTGAAATGGTGATGATCTTTCAGATGCTAGGCAATCTACAACCATGTTCTGAAAAATGATTTTAAAAAAAGCAACAGAGAGAAACATCCAGGAGGAACTCAGAACTACTTTCCTGCCATTTTCCTCATCTCCCCGAGGAGTATTCCTGGTGAATAAAGAGTTGGAAGCAAGCTACACTGTCCAGCTTGAAAGGCAGTGTCTCTTTATGAACCTACAATAGACACAGTAGGGTGAGCTGTGGGTTGCCACTCTGAGCAGTACTTCCTCCAAGGTCAAAAGGAGATGGAGCTCAAGTTGGGGGAAGGAACAGAATTATGTCTTGTTCATCAACAGGTGAAGCCTAAAAATTTCACTGGAAAAAGTCATGGAAGAAGTAACAGCTGCAGGCCTGTTTGGGAAAAGTCAGCAGAGTAATTTCCATTTGGTATCCGTTTCAGTACCATGTGTTTTTCCCCCTTTGTAAATAAGGATTGAGCTGAAAGCCCACTTTATTTAGAAAATGTTATGTCCTGAGGTACTAAAGACTTTGCAAGCTGCCTACAGACTCTTCATTCCCTTTCTCACACGCCTCTACCTGGTCCTCATCTTACACTCAGGAGTGAGAAAGAACATCTACAGGCATTGCATTCATTCTAGGGCAAGGTGAGAACATCCAGGCAACATGTGGCCTCTCTTGACTTCATTGAGAAGCATCAGCCAGAGATGAATGGACCTGAAGGAAAAAGCATATCTACTTTTGAGGTCAACATATTGAGAGGCACATCTAATTTTGAGGTCACTATATTGTGCCACAGTCAGAGATATTCAATGAACTATATGATTTGTGAGATAAATGTATTTAGTTAACCAGTTACTACCTTTTCAAAAGAAGCAACAGAGAACTAAGTGTATATGAGTAGTAGGATGGATCCAAGAGTTAGAGTAACATTCCTGAAAATTATTTTAGAATTTAATCTAATATGAACTTTCTAGGATTGATGACTATTACATGATCCTTTCAAGAAGATGTTTTGCATAAGAAGAACCTGGTTCTGTAATGCAATCTATAGAAATCAGATGTAAGCTTGCTGGAGTGGAGGTGATATCATATAACAGACTCACCAAGAATTAAACATGAATGCAGTTAAAGAATCTGGACCAACATAAATACTGTTACTACACTGTATTTCTTCTCAGAACCAATGAGAGGCAAAACTGAAGAAAACCAAATCAAACTTCATTTTCTCAGTCAGCCAGTAGAAGTGGAATTAGCTTTTGGATTTCTTTGTGCATCACCATTTTCTGCACAGATTAAGGGAAACAGGATTTATTTAGGCTCCTGGTTTCAGAAGGTCCAATCTATGACTGGACAGCTCAATTTCTTTGTGTCTATGGTCATAGAGTAATGGGGGTTGTGTGTTTATGCAGTGGGTTCTGATTACCTCATAGAAGACAGGAAAGCACCCAGAACCTGGTATAACCTTGCATGGTCACCTGCCATCATTTGTCTCCTCCAGCTTTATCCAATTTCCTCAAGTTTGTACCACCTTCCAAAGTAGTACAACAAGCTGAGAAGCAAGTGTTCACGTGTGAACCTATGGGAAACATTTCATATTCAAGCCATAGCACCACATTCTAAGACTTGCAACTACTCAAATCTATTTCACAAGATAATAATGATTTCAGTCAATTTCTAAGGGTCTCCAAAGTCTTAGTAGTACTGACATTGTTAAAAAGTTCAAAGTGGTCTCCCCTTCTGACACTCAAGGAAAACTCCGAGGTGTGAGTCAGCTTATAAAATGTTTCTCATTCTCATGAATAATTACAGAGTAAAATTTCCATTTTATAAGGATGCACAAAAATGAAGGTTGGGATGAAATCAAGATTGGCATCTTTCAGAGAAAGTACTAAATCCTTTAACTCCACATCTGGCATGCAGAATCCATGGTACTGTGATGTAAGCCTCAATAGCCTTGGATGGCCCTGTGCTGATATCCTTGACTTTTATAGCCTACGAAGTATCTCTAATGGATAGCTTCTTAGTTCCCGAAAATTTTCTCCACCCATATTTTACATTGTCAATGATTAGCCTTCTCAGGCTCTCCATTGCAGCTTAGGCTTTACCTTTATAGTTTCAAACATCAAAGCCCTGAGGCAACCTGCAGGGATCCTGGCCCTCTTGAATGGTGGCTGGCCTTTCAGGATTTCTTTTGAAATATGACTGGAAGACTCCAAAATGTCACTTAGTTGCATCCCGGAAATCTGTAAAACAAGCACGATGTGAACAGCATCATGGCATGCTGTCAGCTTGATCAGCAGCCAGGCCCCTTTGGATTATAGCTGTTTAGCCTCCAAGATCTTGGGATGCTGAATACAAAAAAGCATTTCTTTAGTCATCTAGCCCTGTGTAAGCAAGATGCCCTTGTCGTTCTCTTTTCTCTAGAGGAAGTCTTTAAAATACATTTATACTTTTACACCCTTGAATTTGTGGTGGGTGGGGTCTCACCAGTTCCTGAGAGGCCTGCAAGGCATTTTTCTGTTATGCAACACAATGCACCTACTCTCGATTCACACACATACAAATGACATTAAGAATCCTTATGTTAAGTGACGTAAGTCACACTCACAATGTTCTGTGTGAAATTATTATTTTTTCACATTTAGAATAAAAAATAAATAAAAGGAATTTTAAAAAATGTGGCCTTAGCATACTGTTACAGAAACCTTACCTTCCTTAATCCCTTCTGTATATAGGCTTTTCTGACCAAAGGCTGAGTCTGCAAATCATTCCACTCTGCTCTTTGCCCCGTGTCTCACTGCAAATGCTAGCAGAAACTATATGAAGGTTTGAACACTCTTTCCCCTTTAAATCTCCTCTGTCAACCATGGCAGCACGCACAGGGCCTGCACGGGTCCAAACCAGATGAAGTCCCAGAATTCACATGGAAAGTGGACACATGCTCCCATTCCTATTCAAGAAGCTATCTCCAAACAGCAACCACTCACAATGGAAAAATTAATTTTCTCCAATGGCATCTCACTGAATATACAAACCACACTTACGGTCAAGCTCCATGCCCAGCAGTAGATGACCAACACAAAACAAACTCATAGTATTTTTTGTCTCATAATGCTTTGTTTGGCCACTTTTTAGTACCCTTTTTGGTCTTTTGCTTATGGTCTTATACTATGAAGAAGGCATGGGGGAGGGGAAACTGGCCAGAATACATTGTATGAAAAAAATATTTTCAATTTACAAAAAAGGAAGAAAACTTCTCTGCCAAATTAATTAGTCCGTCATTTTTACAATAAGCCTCCCACACAAGATGAAGATGTGAAAAACAGGTAAACAAAAATCTTTGTCAGGATGTAACCCAAATGACTTTCTACTATAGTTCCAACAGATTCTTTCTCAGACTGAATATCCTGACAATAGGGGCATGTGGAGGAAGAGGCTGCTCATGTTATGATGGACAGGAAGCAGAAAGAAAGAAAGAGATCAGGCAATAAGTATATCCTTCAAAAGCAGGAAACGTCCCTATCCCCAGTGAGACACTTTATCCCAGAGGTCCCAGCTCTTAATGTTTTCATGCCCTCCCATATGGCAGCACTCTCTAGGGAGCAGCTCAAATTCCTTTTGTTTTCAAAGGTGAAGAAGTTATTCTGCTTGGCTTCATCTTCATCTTCTTTATTTGGAATTTTAAATAGCAGGATAATAAATTGCAACATGAATCTTAAACGGTCTTATTATTTGAAACCCCGGAACCAGATATTGGGGTGAATGCTGAAAGATCAGAGAGACAGAACAAGCCACAGTCAACCTCACCTTGACAACTCCTCAGCTGATCTTATTTCCTCAGACTGAAAGCCTCTGAGTCCTCACCCAAATGGATCTCAGCTGAACTCCTCTAAAAAGCTTCTAGTTCCTGGTCCTCAGGCCTTATATACCTTTCTGCTTCCTGCCATCACTTCTTGGGATTAAAGGCCTATGTCCTTTCCAAGCAAAGACATGAGATCTCAAGTGCTGAGATTAAAGGTGTGTGCCAATATGCCAGGCTCAGTTCCCAGTGTGGCCTTGAACTCACAGAGATCCAGATGATCTCTGCTTCCCGAGTGATAGGATTAAAGGTGTTTGCCACCACCACCTGACCTCTATATCTAATTTAGGGGCTGGCTCTGTTCTCTGATCCCCAGATAAGTTTATTAGGGTTCACAATATATTGGGAGACACAATATATCACCACAATAAACTCTTTGTTGAATTATTGGTTGCATATGGGTTAAATTTATTTTGGCTACAAAATACAAATGAAGATGCAACAGGCAGTGACATGGAGCAATATTGTAAGATTAGTAAGAGGTAAAATTCTGCAAAGAGATCAGACTGTAAAATGTATTCGCTTGTCCAGAAAGTAACTTCAATAAAATCAATAGTTTTTGAAAAAGGAAAGCTAATTTGCCAGCACTCTGAACAGGATTATCCCACCCTAAGGAGACTAGAAAGGGTCTTCCCATTTTTATTCCCAACCACTAACACATTTATACTTTTAGCAGGTCAAATTTCAAGTCACCTCAATTGAGATTATCAAGCTAAGCTGTCACACACATTGAGTCACTGGGAACAAAATAAATTTATTCTTCTTGACTGCTTCTCAATCTAAAGATTATCTTTCCCACTTGGCTGGGATGATAATACTGGGTTAGCCAAAGATAGAATAATAGAGATGAAAAATAAAAGGCTACTCATTTTAAAAATTGATTGCATTTGTTCCTTGACAACTTCATATGTGTATTTAGTGTATTTTGTTTAGTATCAATCCCCACTCTTTCTTTAAAAATCTTCCTCCCTCTTCTGACATCCCTCCACCTCTCTATAGGCCCCTTTCCCACATTCCTGCCTTCTTGTTTTGTGTCTTACTAACTTTAGCATGGCTTTGAAACTATGTGCATTGGAGCCTGATGGTCTCATCCATTGGATACACAACTGAAGACAGTGACTGCCCCTCTCCCAATAACCTGTCAGTAGCCAATAGTTTGGCCTGGAGAGGCAAGGTCTCACTAGCCCCATCAGTCCATGAGTGACTATTGACAGTCTCAGTCTTGTTCAGGCCAACTGCAAGCAAAAGCAGCTGCTGTGATATCATGTTTGCAGTGGCTGTGTCATGTCCCGAAGATAGCATTTTCCATCTCTCCTCCCTGTGTTGTGGCTCTTGCATTCTTTCCACTCCCTCTTCTGCAATGTTCCTCGAGTCTTAATGGGCGTGGTGCAAATGCCCTGCTGAGGGCTCAGCATTCAACCTTCACTTAGTGTGAACATTTTTCAATAGATAGGGGCACTCCAGAAGGTTATTCAGTGAGGTTAGGTGTCATATAGACATTCATTTTAGAGGATTCATCTTGGGAAGAATAGCATCGTTATATTTTTTTCTCAGGAAAAAAAAGTGATTTGGTAAGTTTATCATGCTTATAATGGCAACTGCTATTCTCTGTTAAAATAAAAAAAATCCTGAGAATATTTAGAGACTAGCAGTGCTTCCTAAGTTTCGTGGGTATGCATTTGGAAGTGGAGAACCTTGCTTCTTTAAGTTTACAGTGTCTAAGAAAAACTCAAAGATTTGTTAAGATGTGTTGTTTTTTTTTATTTTTTTTTTTTTTTTTTTTTTTTTTTTTGCTTTAGTATAGTGCTGGTGGGTCTGAGATTACCTTCCTCAGAAGCTCCCAGAGGCCACTGGTGATGCTCATCCAAGGGTCATATCACAGAGCCTCTTCAGAAAAAGCATCGATCATACTTTCATCTCCATTGTATGGGGTGGACTTAGAAACAAGGAAGTCATTCACTGCAATGAAGGAGTTTTATGCATGTTAGGTAAGAAAGGTATTAGAGAGTTTGTGTAGAACCTCCAGAGTAGAGTTACTGAAGAAGCCCAAGTACAGTCTGGGCAGAAAAGAGTTCACAAAAAAAAATGTACAGTCTTCAGTTTGGGATCTGGCTGTGATCAGAAGCCAAGGATACACATGTGCCAGGGTAAGGAGCCAAATGATGAAATACAAACCCAGATACAAATATTGACCTGTTGTGTCAGTCACTCTAAGTGATGTGCAGATCTCAACATTATCATTACCATTTTATTTGCCAAAAAAAAAAAAAAAAAAAACCTTCAGGCATTGAGACGTAGTGAGGATCATCGGGAACACTAGCCCTCTAGCTCTGACCTACGAAGTCTAGTGACCACATTCAATCACACAAGAACAAGAATATCTATTTCCATTTTCAGCTTGAATAAAGAAAAACATCAATTTTCTTGCCCCTTCCTTCCACCTTTTTCAATAATTCGGTTGGACAGTAGTCTTTGCAACTCTTAAGAACTACCTTTTATTTCACGTCCTCTCACCTTGTGTAAAATTTTGGTTTTCCTTTTCTTTGTTCATCGTCACACCTCCAAACTGTATTAACACACCTGCTCTTTGTTAGGCAACCTCTTGCTGCTAATGCATCACAGCTTCCCAAGGTGACCAAAAGGAAAGTGCTCACAGAAGGATTCCAGTGTTCTAGAGAAATCTCTCATGAAAATATTCTGCTTACCACCCAACGTCGTAGATTAAATCTTAGATGTTTCAATCGTAGCTGGTACCATATACTTTTAATTCATTAGTACCCTATACTTATTTATCATTTCTTTATTTATTTTTATTTTATTTTATTTTTTGGTTTTTCGAGACAAGGCTTCGCTGTGGTTTTGGTGCCTGTCCTGGATCTCACTCTGTAGACAAGGCTGGCCTCGAACTCACAGAGATCTGCCTGGCTCTGCCTCCCGAGTGCTGGGATTAAAGGCATGGGCCACTGTTGCCCCGCTTTATTTATCATTTGTAAATAAATGTGTGTGTTCCATAATAAGTGTGTTTCATCCTTTTCAAATTCATGAAAATGACATTTTAAACGTTTCCTCTTACAACTATCCCTGCGATCGACATTGTATTTATGAGATTTATCCGTTTGTGTAGCTGCATTCACTCATCTTTTCATCACAGAATAATTAGACATTAGGCTGATCATAAACTCATCGATTCATCTGTTTGCTGTCAGAAGACATCGGGTTTGGTCCCAAGTTGCTTCACTATTGTTATTACAGAAGCCATGACTTCCTTAATCTATTTCTGATCTCCTTGCCATGCCATATCCTCTCTCACATCACTTTAATCCAATAGTTCCCATCCTTGGTGACATGCTAGAATCACCTGGGGGAATTTTGCAATCCCCAATGCCCTTATTGTATTCTAAACCCAATATATCAGAATTTCTGGAGACCAGATTCAGTTATTAGTATTATGCAACTCTCTCCAGCTGCTGCCCTCGGAGAGAGAAGTTTTATAACATTGCTTTATTTCTACCTCATTTAAAAGGAAAAATTGCTCTCTTGGCTCAAGCTGCTTTTATATAATTTCTCAGAACAATGTCCTCAAAAATCAGAAGCTAAAATGTTCCATCACATACCTGGAAATCTATCCTCATTAGCTGATTTTAGTTTGAGCAGCATGAATTGCATGTCGATCTATCTGCTTATGTTAAATGTGCCCCATGGTGACATCATTGTTTAATAAGCCTGTGAGCAGTAGCTTCCTGAGGAAGTGTTATTGATTCATGGGACTCTGTGTAACTTTGCAAATCATAGATCGGGTTTACTTGGAGCCCAGAGGTTAAAACCTCAAGTGAGAACCAATCTTTTAATATTTCAAATCAGAAGGGAAAGTATGTGTAGTATTTTGCTTTCAAGTTATTAATTATTCAATTTAGGGTCGTATGTTTCACTCAGAGTATTTGAAACCACAAGCATACTATCATTTTTTTGTAGAGATATGTTCTTTTGGCCACTAGCCATCTCTTAAAACAAATCCCCTGGGAGATGACCATTCAAAAGGGTGCATGGTGACTCAGCTCCAAGGAAAACAGAACAAACTGATTTAGTGTCTTAAGAGTAGCTTGTTATGTAAACCACAGACCAATATCCAAGATGACAATTATCCAACATGATCTATGATGTGGAGCTAAGCTCCTCACTACCCCAGTGGGACAGTGTTAGATGAAGGGCTATTATTCATTCTATATGAAGCTCAAAAACAAGACAGGTAATTTGGGCAGCTAAGCAGCCAATACTCTGTAAGAAAAATGTGTAACAGCATGTCTGCTAGCTACAAGATCAGTCCCTTGTAATAGGACTTCCAAATATTTATTTTCTTTGTCAGCCATATTAAATATATTTCCCAGTGAATGATAGCCTAGGAACCAATAATTTCAAGAATTGTTTTCATCTCCTTCTTCTATTCTATAGTCTTTTTTGACTACCAATCTACTTTTTAAAAAATCAATTTTTATACTTTCTAGTTTCAGTAATGAAGGTGGGAGAGAAATAACTTACTATCAAGAATAATTAAGACTTAAGTCATATATATTCATTTGACTTATGAGAGTTCATAGAACTGTAATGGCATAATACTCTAAGCTAATTTGGGTAAAGGGTTGCATGAAATTCATATATTTAGTTGTTTGTAGAAAATCAAAATTTAACTTCTCTTCTTGGACAAGTGACTGATTTTGAACTTCAGTTCTCTCAGCTATGGGACTTTATAAGAATCACATAAAGGATGAATATTAACATATTGGAAAATTTGCAACTTTAATGATTGTCCCACTTGCAATTTTCCTCTAGAGGGCCATTTGTGTCACTAGAAATTTAGATAAGCCTATTTTAAAGACTTGTTTTGTCAACACAAACACACCTGTTTTCAGATGAGTGAGTTTTGGACTATCTGTAAACCATTAAAGCCTAGATAATTTTACTCTGTTAGAGAAATGGAAATGTAAAAATAGTATAGGTCAGGTAAGCTGAGCTCTTTTTCTTGCTTGCTTATTTTCTCAAGACTTCGGAAATTTGAATGTGAACACTTTGCCAGTGGTATTACCAGATACCCCAGATTTTCTTTAGACACATGTACATGGTCCAGAATAATGATTCAGTCTATATATTCTCTTTACTATAGTTAAAAAGAAAGAAACATAATTGGATGTGAGGCCAACCCTTGTGAGTCAAAGGCAGGTTTGATGCTAGCCTATTCTATACAGTGATAGTCTGTGTCAGAAAAACAAATGCACAGGTAACTGGAAGAAAATCTGCTTAGTATGTCAAAGGCCTTGATTGCAACACATCTATCTATCTATCTATCTATCTATCTATCTATCTATCTATCTATC
>CABHPP010131757.1:0-11749 GCA_902168425.1 Peromyscus attwateri | reverse complement strand
TATATATATATATATATATATATATATATATATATATATATATATATGTGTGTGTGTGTGTGTGTGTGTATGTATGTATATATGTGTATATGTATATATGTCTGTGTATATATATATATATATACATACACAAATGTATAAACTAGTGAGTTCATCATTTAATGTTACTCATATTTACAAATGTTTAGGACTGATCACTTAGTACTGGGTAACTCACAAGATTGATCATATATGGAGACAAGTGATCTTCCCTTTCTCAGCTTCCACTGATTGCCTGTAGCAGTGAATCTAGGATTGTTTGAAGCCTTGTGAAATTTGCCCTTTCTATGTGGATATGTTGCCTGGTGGTATCATTGTTTAGGTAATCATATTTTGCAATTTCATGGGTGTAGCTTCCCTATCAAAACTAGAATACACAATCTTGTAGCATGTATCCAGTTTCTCTGACACTTAAAATATTTCTGCCCCCTTTCTTCAATGCCCCCTCTGTTTTAGTTGCAGGGATTTCATTGCTGATGTATTATTTTGGGTTGGCAATACCATAGTTACTTATTCTTTGCATTTTGAGCAATTTGGATCTCTGTAATTGTCTACCTCTGCTTCAAAAGAAGCATCTTTGATGATGGGTGAGAGATATGCTTCTCTCTGTGTGTCTCTCTGTCTCTGTCTCTCTCTCTCTCTCTGGTTTTTCAAGACAGAGTTTCTCCATGTAGTTTTGGTGCCTGTCCTGGATCTCACTCTGTGGACCAAGCTGTTCTCTAACTTACAGAGATCCACCTGGCTCTGCCTCCCAAGTGCTGAGATTAAAGGCATGCACCACCACCACCCGGCGATATGCTTATCTCTTAATGATATAGGATAAAAATTTAGAGTTTATAGTGATTTAGCAAAATGGCAATAGTAGGTTCTCCTCACCAACCACAGGTAGTTAGTTGGGGTAGTTGAGTAGATGATTCTCATCAATTCCTCCTCTCTCTACAATTCTTCCATCCTTGTGGCCCTATGCTCTCTCAAATTCATGAGCTCTTCTTTTAAAATTATATATATGTGCATATATATAATTTATATTATATATATATGTATGTATTCAATACAAACTTATACATACTGGTTCTCTGTTTCTCAGTAGCCATTAATTACAAGTAGCTCTTGTACTAAGGGTGGAACCATGTTGTCTGGTTTATAGTACCAGACATGAATTCCCTCCATTTGTGTGGAGATCAATTCTAATTAGACAACTGTTTGTTACCCCTCCCAAGACAAAAATGCCACTAATACACCATTGGAGATGCCTCGTTGTGTCGGTTATTATTGTGGTTATGAATTTGGAAAGACTAGAAGGGGCCACAGGAGGAGTGGCAGGAGGGATAGGGAGTGGTGGAAATAATGTGAACAGAACTCAGGTAGGAAATTCACAAAAACTTAAAAGTTTAAATGAAAGACAATCATTACTTGATTTTGTTTTCTTATCTTCTTGTTGGAAATCGATGGTTCTAGACTAAATTACCAGAAGAGCCTCCTTAAGCGGCTCATTTTTTTTGTGCTTTAGTCTCAGACATAAGTCTCATTGTGAGTTCTATTTTGGTGGTAACTGTTTCACAAGTCTGCTGCCTGAGGAGTTACATGAGAACAGAAGGATCCTTCTCTTCATTTGATGAAATGTTCTTATTTCCTTGAAATTCCTGTATTTTGTCTTTGAACCTGTAATTTGGAAGCAAAGTCTGTCAGGAAGAAAATGAAATGTTTTATTTCTTTTTCCTGAGCAGCTGCCCTGTTGAATAGAAACGATGTTAGCAAACATCCTTGCCTGGATCCTGATCTTAAAGAAACACTCTCAGTCACCATTGAAGGTGATATAATAAAGGCTTTAGGCTTTTCATGCAGGTAAAGAAGATTGATATTTTGTGAAAAACTTGTGTGCTATACAGTATCATTTTTGTTGTAGTCTATACCAAAGACAGAGGAGATAGAGACTAATGGCAGTATTAGATGGGGAGTTTCACATTGTTGAAAACGTAAATCATTGTAAGCAATGATAATCATAGCAATAAAATAGAAATTATGCTATGTTTATAAATAAGTAAGTATTTACCTCTTGGAGTTGTTTTACCCACCAAAACCACACAATTTTGAGATATTTCAAATGACTTTAAAATTCCTACAGAGGTTTACAAAGTTCCCAATGACCAAGTTCATGTCTGACAAAGAAGACAAACAGGTTCACTCCACAGTATTCAAGGGCTGACTTAAAATTTTTGATAGATACCTGACACTCCCCTGGAAATATCATTGCCATATAGCAGAAGACATAGCCCAACCAGAGTTTCATAGGATGCATGAAAATACTATGTGGACATTAAAGATAATTAAGGTTACTCACATAAATTATCCATTCTACAAAATATTCTATTCCAACTTCCAGTCACCTACAAAGACTATTCCATATGTACCAAATACTTGTGAGAAGCAAAATAGTAAAACAAAATTTAGACAATGCATGAAAGTATCATAATAGCTTTTGCAATAAAAATCTATTGTAAACAAGGGCATTTAAATCTTTACCGTAGTAAAAAAAAGTTAATTTTTCTACTCTCATGTTGAGAATCATGTGTGACTAAAGATATATTAAAACAGTGATGTTATAATACTGTAAGAAAATGTGAGTGACATACAACTACAACCAGAATACATTACAAAGAAGTCATAAAATCAGCAGGAAAAATGCTCCAAGAAAAAAGAAACAAAAGTATGAACATAAGAGAAAACTTAATGATTGATAAAAAAAATATGACTATAATTCAGTTTCATGTTAGGTGAAACCAATATATGGGATGACTAGAACTTTTATGTTTAGAAATATACTCAAAATGGTTATTCACATAAATTGTTTTTCAAATTTAAGGTTTTTTTAATTTTTGATAATTTCATGCACCAATATTGCATTTACATAATTCTCATTGATCCCTTTTCTCTCTCCAACTCTTCCTCCCTTGTGCCCATCTCCTATCCCTCAAATTCATGAGCTCTTCCTTTTAAATTATATATATGCATATATATAATTTATATACTATATATATATACATACATACATACATACATACATACATACATATACATACTGGTTCTCCATCTCTTAGCAGCCATTAATTACAAGTAGCTCTTCTACTAAAGGTGTAACCTTGTGAGATTACCCCATCCATGTTGTCTAAGTTATTCAGAAAACCAGAGCTAATAAGATACACACTCTCTATAAATAAACTGTGTCATGCAATTATGGAAGCTGAGAAATAAAGATCTTAATTGACAGGCTGAATACACAGAAAAGCCAGTGGCCAGTGATTCCAGACTAAATCTAAAAGTCAGAGAAGCAGGAGGGCTGATGGTGTGAGTTCCACTCTGAATGTATTCCTGAAAGCAAATACGGAATTCTTAGCTTGCATAGAGCTCAACAGAGAGTTGTTCTATTATTTCCAGTCAACAACTCTTTCCATAAAACTTAAAGTCAAATGGTTTTCATAGCACAGTTCCTCACAGTAATAAAATATCAAGTTGGAATCCATAATCTTTGACTTGTACAAATCAAACAAGATCAGACTTTTATAAATACTCAAAAACTCACCCAAGGCAGTAGAGCCATTACTGGATTAAAATACAAAGAAATGACTGAGGGTATAACTTAGTAGTTGACTGCTTGCCCAGACTACACAAGGTCATACATTTTGGCTTATAAAGTATGATTAAATGTTGATAACTGATGATGTTGATAATGATGGTGATGATGATGATGATGATGATAGATTTTAAATGCATGTGATAAAAATGAGTATGGTAGAGAAAGATTGATATTCTGCATTTATAGATAGGAGAAACTACTTAATAAGTGAGACCTCACAGTTTGTAAGTCCTGTGAATAAGCAAAAATGAATAAAACATGAACCTGTCTTCAATAATATTTCAGTCTGTAAGTGTGATAAGAAATAGAGCCCATCATATTGAACCAGGTCATTCAAGAAGCCCCCATGATGGACATTGCCCCCCCCCCCACTATTTTTTTGCTTGATCCCTACCTGGCACCTGGGCTTTTGATAGCCAGTTCTGCTATCTTTATTCTCATAGACTGACTTCCATGAAACCGAACTCCTTGTTGGATTTCCTCCTGGGTCTGGCCCATCCTTGTCATGCCCTTCCCTAAACTACCCCTCCCCTCATGATGACCTGGAAACAACAGAAATGACCTTCAGAGAAATCTTCAAGTCACGTCTACTTCTATAACTTTGGTGTGTGACAAGTACAAGGCAAACTGGCAAGTCCTGGATGAGAACATGGGGCTCATTGAGAAACAGCCTGAGTGCTTGGTTTAATAGCAAAACGTTGACTTTATTAGAAAGAGTGTTATTTATTTCATTGTCAGCGATCAGCATTGATAATTAGCTTACATTACAGAAAATATCTAGCCCATGTAGCTAATAAAACACACCTTTCCTTTTTCTTAAGTGTAGGGCTTTCTCATACTTACTGTCACAACTATGTGAAGTTACTAAAGGGATGAATCACATGAATAAGTGATTAATGTGCTGAGGAACCAGTCGTTTTCAAAAATGATGCTTATATCACATGTCCAAGTGAAGTGGCATTCAGGAGTGTTTCAGAATTGCTGCTCCTCCAGTGACAGTGTACAGAGTTTTTGCTTGACTAAATAACACAGTATTAATATAAACAACAATGTTATGTTTGTACAGCTGATTATGAATTTCTACTTACCAGAAAATGGAAGAAAACCACCTTTGTTCCTTGGCAAATTACTTTTTTTCCCTGCTCTCCCCCTACCCCTCATTTAAAAGTATGAACCAAATGCCAGTGAATGTTTCAGGAAACTGTCACATAATGGATCATAAACGTCACAAGGAAACTAGTTACTCTGTTTACATTTCTATGACTAAATCTAAAACTGTTGGATGATGGCTATGATTTCAATGTAGTGTGTTCTCAGTGTGGGTATGCTGAAGTAGTATGACCTTTAAAAGTTGGAGCCTGGTGAGAAGTGACTGGGTCATATGGTATATAGCCAGCAGGAGAAATCAGTCTCCTTATCAAATTCATTCTCACGAGAGAACTCATTTTGAGAAAACCTGGCCCTTCCTTGCTCTCTGCCTTCCAGTCCCACAGGGACATCAATTTCTCTTCCTGAACCCACACAGCACCATGCAACAGAGGCCCTAACCAGAAATTGAATAAAAAGCTAGGGATACCTAATTTTTTATTTACTTTTCCAAAAATGTAATTTAAAAAAAAAGCTTCTCTCTTTGTTACAATTCTAAGCCTCAGAAATAGTTATATTCATGTAAATTAATTACTAAACTGACAAAAGACATTTTCCATTTATATATTATTTCTTTACTCATTCATCTGTTCATTTTTAGGGGACAAGGGGGTTTAGTTAAATGAGAGAGCTATGGACTCACTCTAATATCACAAGTTGGCTAGACTCCTTGAAATAAGTTGAAAGATGTTGAACTTCAGACTACAGTTGAAGGTACAATAATATAGTTGATGCCCCACATTCATTTTTGTTCCATAGTTAGATAAAAAAAATTACACATATAATGATCATGGATGGACTTTTTATTGTCATTTTTCCCACCCAATACAGGTTAACATCTACTTACATTCTATTACATATTATAAATATTTCAGTGATAGTTTAGGATGCACAGGAAGATAATTACACACAAGTAAAGAACTAAAATATTTCTACCTTGACAGCCTGTGGTAAGGAACGGACTTCAAAATCCCTTGAATTTATTTACCAAAGACTCTCCATGAGGAGAACGAAGCAGAATAAGCACACACCAAGATGTTTTATACCCAAAATCTATTGAAAGGATCTCATTACGTACCACAGATCTTGATATCCTTCAGACATTCTGAAGTTCATCTTCTGATGATATTGAAGGATGGTTGTATTGTATAAAAGGTGAGTCTGTACTACATGAAATGCCTGTGGATCTCAGTTCTATGGTGAGGGTCTGCCTTAATCCTAGTTATTAAATCTAAATATAAGTGTTGTTAAACAACACTGAGGTAGACCCATCACTGTGGGCTGCCCACAGCTAAATAACTCTTATTAATCAGAGCAAAATTCAAGAGATGAAGTGTAGTTACTTGTCTTGATCTATGCAAATAAGAATGATGCAAAATAGAATAAGTGGACAGGGAATTTCTGGGTTTTATTTCTATATCTAAAGTATTGGTAGCCTGATTTTTTTTATGTAGGAAAATGTGGAACTTGTTAGTCTTATTTTTATGCCAAAGTGTTGTATATAATTCTAAGGCTGTGCATCTGTTTTCCCATACAATGAGAAATTTCTAGATGCTCAGAATTTTCACTTTATCAGATTCAGAAAATCCTGCCAAAACATGAGGAAGTATGAAAAGCAGAAATTTGTAATTGTGTCTAAGTATAGGGTGGAATGTAAGGATAAGAAAGCCCCTTCCTTTCTTCCTTTATCCTTCCTTCCTTTCTTCCTAAGTCATACTTGGGCCTTGGGATTGATTGGCTGAGAAGCAAAATAAATGAACAAGTAATAAAATATTCCCTTGCTATAGATCAAACCCATTACATGATATCATTATTTAAGCTTGTATTTTTGCCAAAGCTTTTGACTATAGTGCGTGCTGATTTCGCATTAAAATAATCTCCTCTTGTGTAGTGCTTGGCGGGTGTTTAATAAATATCTTCAGGTGATTCTAAAGGCCCTTTCTAATTAGAAATCATTGACATGGAAGAGTTTTCCAGTTGTAGCTTCAGCAATCTGAACACACTTAACTTACTGAGCAAGACTGTCGTTGGTATTTCTAATGGAATTCACCCACATTTTTTTTTCATTCATAAAATAACACCAATTACAAATACAATTAACGTGGAATAACATTTTATCATTACAGGTTTCTTCAAAGATGAATTTCTCCTCAGAATAGCTCTGGCTCAGTTCCAAGTCTTTATTCGCTTTGTGAGCAGAAAGTAGAAGGCTGCAAAAAGTTGTGCTCTTCTGTGCTCCTCTCTCTAAAAATGGGGGGGGTCTCCTAAAAAATCTCTCTCTCTCTCTCTCTCTCTCTCTCTCTCTCTCTCTCTCTCTCTCTTTCTTCTTCCTATCCTCCCTCCACTCTCTCCCCTATACATATAAATGGTCATACTACTGTGTGTGTGTGTAACTGTCTGTCCATCTGTCTTTCTGTGTATCTGTATGTCTATCACTATTTTAATTAGGCTGATATAGACTGGCCATTGAGAAAACAAGTTGCCATGTTTCATTACTGTTCTATTCAAAGTAGTTTAATAAATATGAGCCACTCTGCTATGAACACAAGGTGTCCATGATCAGTTCCTCATTAACATATTTAACATTTGTTCTTAAGATCAGAGTTGATACTGGGAAAAATAAACTAACGTATAAATTGCCCACAGTACACCAAATTCACACAGTTTACAAAGTTGCAAACTGCAATTAGGAAGGTAAATCATATCTGTGCAGCTTTGATCAGGAGTCATTGGAGACAAAGTGGCTTCACATAAATGGAGGTCTTTTAATAGCACAAAATTAAAAAAACATTAAAGTATATGATCAGACCTCTCTGAAATGTATGTCAAGTTCTTAAATTTAAAATTGTCCCCCTGTGATCACATGATGTTACCCAGTCTCCTGCACTTCTAGAAGAAGGCTATTTTGATAGACACAAAATGTACAGGCTATTAGACACTGATAAATCTACTTAACAAGAGAAAGCCTAGTGCATAAGAGATGCCGCAGGAAAATAAATTAGATGAAACCAGTTGCTAGGAAACAGAACAAACTAAGTGCATTGGAGTAGGTAGGGGAAGCAATTTTAAAAGACTTGCAGGCTCTACACATACACATAGAGATGGAGGCAAAGCTGCTCCCTGTGTCACAGCACCAACTGAGACATGTGGCCTCACAGGTACCTGGGACCAGAGGAAAGGAAAAGAGGTGGGGATGGAATCATTTGTCAGCATCCCTAAAGCAATTTTTAATGGGGCCTGGCTCCATCTCAACCTTATGATATCACTTCTCACACACTTCACTATAAAGTAGGAAAAATTAATGCAGAGGAATAATTCACACTTAAAGTAAAAATAGAAGGAATTTTGACACCAATTATCACAGTTTAAGGGAGTAGAAGAAATATTGCCTATTTCCTGGTCATGGATTGACACACTGAATTGTCAGTTTCCAGTAGGATGATCTACTTTCCATTATCCAGCTGAAGGGCTCTACACTCATGGCTTCCTAGAGTTCATCTTTACCAGCTCCTTTACATGATGCAGTCAGTCACGCCTAGTTTCTGTTCAGTGCATTTGCAACATTTTATTAAAATATGATTTCTGAAGCATAGACCTCTTCTCTGCTTATATGCATGGCATCTTCATTGAGTGGTAGGCATCAAAAAATGGCATCTATCTCTCTACATTCCAACCATACATGTGCTTTTCTTATTACATTTTCTTTATTGATTTTGTGTGTGCATATCTGTGAGTGTATGCATGCCACAGGTTATATATAGAAGTCAGAGGACAACTTACAGGATCTGATTCTCTTCTTTCCACTCTGGGGTCCTGGAGGAGATCTGACTCAGATCTCCTCGGGTCCTTTTCCACTGAGCCATACTCTATCACCCTTGAAAGAGACATTTGAGCTCTTTGATAATAATACTACTCTTTGACTCTTTGATAATAATACTAAATATACTATTTACATTCTTAATCCTTCATTGATCAAAGAAATAATTCAAAAGCAGCATTCCTGGGGCCTGTAGGGGTTAAAGCCAGAAAGGGTCCCAGTGCTAGAGGGGAAGGAGACATTTGTCTCCACCCCTAATGCAGATGCCATCTTTAATTGATAACCTAACTTTTCACAAAGGAAAACCTAGTTTGTTTTTTCCACAGTCTCGCTGAGGATGCAAACCACACTTAAGGGCAGAGCCCATGCCCAGCAATAGAATGCCAACACAAAACAAACTCAATGGTATTTTTATTGATTTTTTTTCTTGGTCTCATATGCTTGGTCTTGATATTTTTTTAAATGTTACAAATATTTTTTGCTTATATGTTCTATCTATATGTGTTTCTTGTGTTTTTCCTTGTTTTGTCCTAATCTGTTTTTTAATTTAATTTTACATTATTGTTATTTTTTTGAAAGATGCCTGTTTGTATTCTAATGAGACAGAGAAAGAAGTGTGGATTAAGTCGGGGGGAGGAAAAACTATAATAATAAAAATACTTGAAAAAATAACTATTTTCTATTTTTTAAAAAATAATTAGAAATTACACACTCAAAGAGGACATATCTCTTATAGTAAGCAGGTTGTTTACTTTTGCTAATTCATTTGGAGATTCTAGAAGCACTCAAAAAATTCAGAAAATTTAGAACACTAGTCAATTTTTGACGAGGTTGGAACAGCTCATAACAATGAGAGTAACTAAATAAAGTAAAAAAAAAATAATAAGAAATATTAACTTAAAACCCAAACAGCATTGAAAGCACTAATCATACAGAAAAAAAAAATGATGTGAGAATCTCTTCTCTTATGGAGTTTAAATTCCAGTTGGGCTCACACAAAACCTATAAACAATGTAAGATATTAGATAATAAAAAATAAAGCGAGAAATGTGAGAGCATTGGTGTGCTAGAAATGTCAACAGCATGGCCCCATAAGGATATATTTGAGTAGAGACACACACTGGATAAAGAAAGAACTATTGGGTAAGTAGAAAAAGCAGGCAAGGAGAGGGAATCACAAGTAGAGATATCCCACTTGGTAAAAAACAAAAAGAATGGCTACCTGAGCTGTGTGACCATGGGAAGAAGAAATGAGTGTTAATCACCGAATTACAGGCCTCAGTGTTGGTGCATGCCTTTAATCCCATCACAGGGAAGGTGGAGGTGAAAATGTTCAGGAGTTTAAGGCCAGACTCAGCTACATAGGACTCTGACTCAAATATATATATATACACATATATATTCTATAAAACAATAGCCATGGTGTGTTTCCTATAAAGCTTTGACAGCTATAATAACACCTGCCATTTCTCTTATAAATTGGTGGCTACTCTAAAAGTTTTATAGTTGATAAGTGAAAAGACTGGCCAACTTTCCAAGTCTGGGATAAGTAACCACTCATCTGAATAAAAGGGAATAGAACTCATGCTCTGAAAATCAGCCAATCAGCAATAATTATGACTAGTCTGTCACCCAATCAATGACAATAATTCACCTGAAACTTTGACCTACTAGTGAGAAACTCATTCCTAGTCAGTCAGGAAGTGCCTCGGCACAGTTTCCATGTTTCTATAAATGCTCCCCTTAACACCAGCCTCATGTTAGGGACACAGTAGCACAGCAGAAGGACTTTAATCCTGCATATTGGCACTTCTGAAAGACAGGATCTCTGGAAGCCAGGCTTCCTTAAATGTTGTGTGGCATGAATGCAGGCTGTATGCAAGAATTAGATGCCTTTAACACATACATATCAGTTACAGGAAACTGAATTGTTTTCCTCTTTGCATAGTGATTAGTCAACTCTATTGCTATTGTATGAGTTTGCAGTCTTTTTTCACTAATAATCCTATTTATGGTTTCATGAGTTTATACTGGGGAGCCATAGGTTCAGGGAAACAACCACAAAGTTATCAACTTCAGTGTTGTCAGTGTTTAAGGTATTCAACTGTCTACTTTTACTGGTGTTTATTTTAATTATCCAAATCTAATACATTTAATAATAGTGGGTTTTTTTTTCCACAGTGGTTATTCCCTAGGCAAGTGTAATGGGGTTTTCTTTCTTTTTTTCTCTTTCTTTCTATTTTTTCTCACTTTTCGAAGTTCTTTGTGCAGTATGCTAATATTAATTTAATATGAAAATCAGGTTTAAGCTAGTAAATAGGCGTACCATATAAAATTTCTCAGCTAGCACCACAATGGTGACAAAATGACACAATTTTCATATTAAGAGGCATTCATTTCAAGCATGATGGTCCGGAACAGGGAGGCTGAGGCAGCAGGCTCCTCAGTCACTGTAGAAGTTATAAGGTTTTCTACATTGGACACTATGGTGTTTCAGCTCAACTAACTTTTAAACATTGAATTACCAGAAGTATATTCAAATCCTAAAATAGTGAGTTGGTTTTCAAATACTAAAATTAAATTAGCAGGATCATACAAAACCATAATTACTACAATTACATAATGTAGATTATTGGAAAACTAAATGGTTCATCTTTTAACAAAGTAACTATGGTTTATTTAGTGTTGCAATTGTTGTGATGAAATATCATGACCAAAAGCGAATAAGGAAGGAAAGAGTTTATTTAGTTAATACTTTCATATTACTATTCATCATGGAAGGAAGTCAGGACAGGAACTCAAACAGGTCAGGAACCTGGAGGCAAGAGCAGATGCAAAGGCCATGAGGAGTGCTGTTTGCTGGCTTGTTCCACAAGGCCTGCTCAGCCTGCTTTCTTATAGAACCAGGACCACCATCCCATATGTGATACCACCCACAACAGGATGGGCCCTCCCACATCAATCACTTAGAAAGTACCTTACAGGCTTGCTTACAGCTGTGTTTTATGGTAACATTTTCTCAATTGAGGTTCCCTCTCACAGATGACTCCAGCTTTCATTGTCATAAAAACTAGCCAACATAAGCTATGAGAAAAGTAACCATAACAGAAAAA
>CABHPP010131756.1:7291-43021 GCA_902168425.1 Peromyscus attwateri | reverse complement strand
CCTTATGCCGGAAGGATGCTGGAGAGCAGCGGCTGCAAGGCGCTGAAGGAAGGAGTGCTGGAGAAGCGCAGCGACGGGCTGCTGCAGCTCTGGAAGAAGAAGTGCTGCATCCTCACCGAGGAAGGGCTGCTGCTCATCCCGCCCAAGCAGCTGCAACAGCAGCAGCAACAGCAGCAACAGCAGCAGCAGCAGCAGCAGCCCGGGCAGGGCACAGCGGAACAGTCCCAACCTAGTGGCCCCGCCGTCACGGGCCTTGAGCCACCAGTCAAGCTGAAGGAATTGCACTTTTCCAATATGAAGACTGTGGACTGCGTGGAGCGCAAGGGCAAGTACATGTACTTCACTGTGGTGATGGCGGAGGGCAAAGAGATCGACTTTCGGTGCCCCCAGGACCAGGGCTGGAACGCGGAGATCACGTTGCAGATGGTGCAGTACAAAAATCGTCAGGCCATACTGGCGGTCAAGTCGACGCGGCAGAAGCAGCAGCACCTGGTCCAGCAGCAGCCTCCGCAGACGCAGCAGCTCCAGCCCCAGCCCCAGTCCCAGCCCCAGTCCCAGCCGCAGATCCAGCCTCAATCGCAGATGCAGCCCCAACCGCAGATGCAGCCTCAACCGCAGATGCAGCCCCAACAGCTACCCAAGCCTCAGCCCCAACAGCTCCACCCCTACCCGCATCCTCATCCTCATCCTCACCCTCACCCTCACCCGCACCAGCATCCGCACCCGCACCCGCACCCTCATCCACACCAACTCCAGCACGCGCACCAGCCTCCCCCTCACTCGCAGCCGCACGGCCACCGGCTTCTCCGCAGCACCTCCAACTCTGCCTGAAGAGGGCGGCACCCCGGCCACTCAAGGTAAGGTCCTGGCAACTTGGAACACCTAGAAACCTGGCGGCGTGGTTGTTGGGAAAAGGGTGGAGAGCTTGTTCACCGGTTCCGCTCTCAAGGCAAAATGAAAAAATCCTTTCAAGTTTCTGGAGAGGTGGCGAGATGAGCAAGCTGGAGATAGTAGAGGCCAGGCGGGGAGGGAAGGACAGAAACTCGGGCAGGGAGCGGGGCACGGTGGATGGACTAACTTCCTACCACCGCGATCGCCCTTGGTCAGTGCCATATACCCTAGTGCTACTTAATCGTGTCTTTCTGGTGTCTTTCTGGACACCTCTATCCTTTCGACTGTCCGGGAGGGAACTGGGTCTTGCTTTCTGAGCCATCCATTTCATTCCGTGTCATTTCTTTCCAGGTTTTGAGGACTCCGGGAAGTGGGACAAATGCATTGCTATTGTGTTCACTTGGATCAAGAACAAGTCTCCCCACCCCGTGCCAGCTCAAGTAGTTTGGACATCACCCGACTGATAACTTGCTTGCAGTTCCTCTTAGTTTTCTGCGTAATCTTCATCACCGTGCAGGAAGCGATTTTGAGTCAAGACGACTTTATTTATGAACCTTTGAAAGGATCACCTAATGTAATGGACCTTGTAGGAGCGATTTATGTACTGTAATTTTATTTTAATGTATTTTGGTTTATGATTATTTATTAGTTTTTTTTATGCCTATTCTAAGACATTTCTGAATGTAGGCCACCCGCCCCCCCCACCAATGAAACTTTATTTTCAGAAACTTATTTCCTACTAAGCCCTAATCTTGGAAAAGAAAAAGGGTGTTGGAGGGGGCGAACACTAAAATATTGATTCCTTCTCCTTAGGGTGTTCTCAGAAAGCCGACTCTTTCATTGTATTTGAAGAGGTTGAAATTAAATTCTGACATTACCTTTACTTGTTTATCTTTCGTAAATGTGTAGTTTGTACAGAAGTTCTTTTTTCTTTTTAAGCTAAAGGGTCAGAATGCATAATTACAAAAAATCTGATGGTCAAGATCATGCTTTTCTTAAAAGCAACCAGTAGGAATGACCCTGGATTTCAAAATATTTAAATACCACCCAGCTGTGTGTGCTGCCTGGCTTGATAATATGGTAAACTGAGTCTAGGGGAGGGAGCTTGTAGCAACTGTGTAGGAAAGTTTGATGAATCCATATGGAGCAGAGAGCAGGGCTCCTGGGATTCAATCCTAGCACCAAAAAAAACCCATCATTTTGATTGTAGATATTAAGGCACTGATGTTTTTATTTAAAAATGTAGGAGGCTCTCCACTTAACTTGAGGGTGTTTTTACCCCTGTTCAGAATGCCAAACCTTTCACCAAGAGCTCTGTGTGCTTGGCTTGGACCGTGTTGTCTTAGCCTTTTACCCTGTCTTAGACACACCCTGAAAATGATTGGTGAATATTTCAGAGGACCAGGAGTCGTAATATTTTTCATCCTGAGACTAATACTGAGCAGAGAAATCAGCTCTTTTCTCCTTATTGCTCAGGAAGAAATCTGGACCTTCCATGTTTGGGTTAGATTGCTAAATTCACAGGCAGGAAGGAAGGAAGGAAGGACTGGAGACACTCTACAGAGGTTCTCAACCTGTGGGTCGTGACCCCCCTTGGGGTTGACTGGCCTTTCCACGAGGGTGGGGGTTTGGGGGTGTGACATATCAGATAGCCTGCAAATCAGATATTTACATTACAATTACAGCTGTAGCAGAATTATAGTTATAAAGTAGCAATGAAAGTAATTTTATGGTTGGGAGGGGTCACCACAACTCGAGGAACTGTATTAAAGGGTCTCAGCACTAGGAAGGTTGAGAACCACTAGATTCTAGAGTTGTCAGTGAGAAAACAAACTCCTGTTTTCACAGCCACTCGTTCAGGATGCTGGGGGGGTAGTGGGGTGGGGGGAGGATGTGCTTTTAAAGGTAGAACAAACCCTCCTCTGTGTAAAATCAAAGGGATGGTCAAGACGCACAAAGGCAGACAGTGGAGTAGGAGTCCCGGATGATACCAGAGTCTCTCGGGGCTGAAAACCACTTCCTAGCTGCCTGGCTGTCCTAACTGGTCTCTGTTGGCCCTGACCTTTTTCACAGCGTCTTGGTCAGTAGTTTTCCAGCATCCAGACTGGAATGCTGTCTTTCAGAACCTAGTTGAAAAGACGATTTGGTGAGGTGAATGCTGCGATTCTGAAGTCATAATTTAATTGAAAAGTTGCAGGGGGGAGATTAGAACTTCACACAGGAAAAGCTGACTGAGTTCCCTCTTTCAGGGCTGTCTAATTTGTAGTTGTGAAAATATTCTGCCCACGGGTTAAAGCGTACCGAGTATGTAGGACAGCCCCGAGAGCCCATCTTGACGCATTTCTCAGGTTTGACTTGGCTTCCTTGGAGCTAATTCTGTGTTTCTGATAGCATGCCCCCAGGTAGTACTGTAGTTATACATGCAGATCATATAGCCCCAGTTAACCCACAGCTCTTTCCAGCTGCAGCTTTTCACTTCGAAATTGATGTATTATCAGGATAGTAAAGCCCATCCCAAATGAGTTGAAAACTAAGATGAATGTAGCTTTTTCAAAGACACATCTATTGTTGGATTACATATAGAACTAGGTCATTGGCTTTTCTCATTGAAAAGCCAAAAACAAGAAAACATGCCCAGGCTCTGTCTTGGTTGCTAGAATATTTTCTTTCTTACAATAGCCATGACTCTTGATAGGATCAACAGAACTGTGGCCTCTTGTCTTTTCGTAGCCTAGATTCTGCAATGACATGTTAAATGGACCCTCTCCAGAGGTTTCTCTTGACATTAAACTGTGAATTCTCAGAGATTGGAAAAATAAGTTTCTTTAAATGATTTTTGTTTGGTTTGGTTTTGTGTTTCAAGACAGGGTTTCTCTGTGTAGCCCTGGCTGTCCTAGAACTTGCTCTGTAGACCAGGCTGGCCTCAAACTCACAGAGATCTGTCTGCCTCTGCCTCCCGAGTGCTGGGACTAAAGGCATGTGCCACCACCACCTGGCTTCTTTAAAGTTGTTTTAATACTCTGAAATTAGTACCTTTTTTTCAGGGAGAGGGGTACCAATCATGCTCAACAAAACAAAAATACAAATGTACTTGATGGCAGTCTACTTGTAAGAAAATGATATAGACCACCTAAGACCCTGGGAAACCTGCCTGGCAAGGGAAGCGTTTTCATCATGGAAAAGGTTGAAAATATTTTTACCCCAAGAAAGACAAAGGGGCAGACAGGTCCAATTAAAAAAAAAAATCCACCCTAGAAACAAACATGAAATATAAAAAAAATTGAAAAATGAAAAGGGATGTCCCATCTGGAAACTGAACTTCTGTCCTTGGATTTGTGTTGGCAGCCAACCTCCCACACACACAGTTGGCTCAACAACCCAAATGAAAGAAGGAAGGATGCATGAAAAAGCCTCAGCACCCAGGAGGTGGTCTCTCTCGCTTCACTGAGTATTTCCTTTATTCGTTGTCCATGTTTCCTGAGACATCAGGGGACAGGCTGGGTGCCATGACCTTCTTTGGTTTTCTTTTCTCAGTAGAAATCCATTTGGAGCTGCTGTGTCCTGAGGTCAGAGAATAAATGTGTGTGAGGTCCTTTCAGGACACCCGGCTTTATCAAATAAGCAAGGATTCCCTAATCCTGGATGAATCAAACCAACTTTCTCATTTCAACTCATATATGTTTTTTTTTTTTTTTTTCCAGTGATGGTTAAAAAGAAAGCAGCACTCGTAGTAAGTTTCCTCTGAATGTAAACAATGCCAGCAAGTCTGGCTGAAGCTGAAAGGCCTGTCTGGGTTTGCTCTTCTCTCTGTCTCACTCTCTCTCTATCTCTAATTCTCTTAAATTTTAATTTTAAATCTGATGCAGAGTAAGTACGGTTAGCCTGTGAGTTCAAATGTATCATTTGTTTCTGTCCCCAGGGAAGGGGACATGATTTATTTGGGTGAAGGTGTTAACATGTCATATTTAGGGCAGGGTTGGAAGGGTCGGAGTTTTAAATGGACATAGAGTGGTTCCACAGGTGACGGTGCTGTGTGGGATGAAGAGCGGTCTGTGATTGGTCTGTGAGACTTTGTTTATTTCTTTTCATGTAACTGTCAAACTTCTTGGGTTTTGCTCAATGAATACATATACTCAGCAGAATCAATTTTAAGTGGAGATAATTTTATAGATCTAGATCAGTAGGTTTTTTTTTTTGGTTTTTCGAGAGGGTTTCTCTGTGTAGTTTTGGTGCCTGTCCTGGAGCTCGCTCTGTAGACCAGGCTGGCCTCAAACTCACAGAGATCCTCCTGGCTTTGCCTCCCGAGTGCTGGGATTAAAGGCGTGTGCCACCACAGCCTGGCAGACCCAACGACCTTTTTACGAGAGTTGCCTAAGAGCACTGGAAAACACAGACACGTTACAATTCATAAAAGTAGCAAAATTACAGTTACGAAGTAGCAACGAAAATAATTAGGTGGTTGGGGGTCACCACAGCATGAGGAACTGTGTTAAAGGGTCACAGCAGCAGGAAGGTTGAGAACCATTGCTCTAGATATTAAGAGGGAGACTCACATGGCCCAGGCTGGCCCCACACTTGCTATGTACCTGATGATGACCTTGAACTTCTGGACCTTTAGTTTTCACTTCCAGGGTGCTGGGATCACAGGTGTGCACCATCCCATTTAGTCGATTCAATGTCGGAGAGCTCACACAGGGCCCTGTACATGCCAGGCAAGCACTTTCCCAACTGAGCCGCGTCCACGGCTCCAATTTTAAATTCTTGACCTAGTTTTGAAAAGTGACTTTTTTTTTCCCGTCTGCAGTTTGAATAAGCAACCAATGTATTAGCTTGGGTGCCAAAGATATCTGTGACTTTGTCAGCAGGCTATTCACCAAAGAGAAAAGAGGGCATTCTTGGCCTGGGAGTGTAAGTGTAGTGAGAGAATATTGGATCGGCATATATAAAGCCCTGGGATTGATCATTCTAAAAGGAATTCTTCTTCAGTGGAGGAAAGAGCTCATCTTTAGACACATCTTCCTTTGTGTTCAGAAGCTGACCGGCTAGTGGCTGGCTAGGCAGTGGGAAGCAGGTTTTTTGTTTGTTTTGTTTTTGTTTTTTAAGATTACTCTACTGATGGTTACCTTTCTGTGGTCAGCCTTGTAACTCCAGTTTTCAGAATATGGAAGGACCAGCTTCCCGAGAGCAAGTACCACCTTGCACCAAGGCTTTACAGGCTACTGTGTTGTGAACCTAAGAGCATGGTCAGAATTTGTGTGAATGTGTAGAGAGGAGTTATTTTTCACGCTTTGCAAATGCATTCCCTTTCAAATAAAGTATTTTGAGACGACTTGCTTGTGCATCTTGGAGGCCTTAGTGCCTGGCATGCATGCTGAACTCCTGTGTGACAGAGGTTCTGAAGAGCTTGGCTTAAAAAGGCTAGGACCATTCTCAGATGAAAGGGGTATTTTTGAGGTTAAGATTAGACATATTTTTTTTAAAAAGATTAAGAACTTTGAATCTCGAAATTCGCTCATCTTTTGGTGAAATAATTAGCTCCCCAAATGCTAATTAGGTTTTGGGGCCTCACCCTGGGCTTGCTAGCCCACTCCAGTTCCTGGGGGTGAGTTCTTTCTCAATAAACTATATTTCTGCTTCTAAAGAGGAGGAGGAATGGAGGAAAATGCTAATGAATTTGAGCTGACTTATCTTTCCCCCAGAAGTTGAGAAATAGTGCCGAGGGAATTATCTCTAAAGCAATTTTTGTCTTGATCCTTAAGTTTCTAGGAAGAGTAAAGCTTTGACTAGGGAGTCATCCTTCAAATAGGCACCTTCAAAGCTTCCGGTTTAGAGTTGAGAGCCGTAGGCCTCCAATCTCCATTGGCATCTAAATGCTTTTAAATACCAAAACACTTTAAAGTAGATCTTTGAAGGCATTTTTAAAATCCTATAGCATAGTGTTAACATGGGCAGCTTTTTCTACTGTGTTTTTCCTAAGAGCTTGAACCAGAAGGTACATTAATGATATAGCGAAGGCACCTTCAAGGCTACTTGAAATAGATGTATACAGGTTATCAAACGGGGTTGGGGAAAGCCAGGACGGGAGGTCATGGATTCAAGCCTTAGTCCCACCATTTACCTACTATATAGATCTGGACTCAGTTAACCAAAGCTTTTGTGAAATGGACTTAATGAAGAGCTTACAGAGTGCTTAGAGTTACAGAGATCGTTTGTGTACAAAGTGCTTAGACGGCCTAGCATTTCTACAAAAGGGAGTTTCCTGTATTTCAGGCCAGATAACACAGGTTTGGCATTGCTACAGCCACGAGACTAGGTAACACAGTATTATGAAGCCACGGATTCCATTTCTTGGGGCTGTAGCACTTTTCATTTACTGGCGGGAATGAGATGGTGAAAACCTAAGTAACATTTCATTGTTGAGACAGGAGCTCACTCTGTAGCCCAGGCTGGCCTTGAACTAGAAATCCTCCTGCCTCTTCCTCCAACATGCAGGGACTGGAGGTGTAAACCATCATGTCTGACTTTGAAAACAAGAGGAAAATAAATTATTTAGAGTGCTAGGTTTTAAAAGGTTTTTATTACTTATTATTTACTTATTATGCAAAGGAAGTGGACACAACATACTTTGAAGGTCAAAGGACTATTTGTGGGACTCGGTTCTCTTTTTCCACCATGTAGACTCCTGGGATCCAACTCAAGTCTTCGGGCTCATCAGCAGGCCATGATAAGCCCCGAGCCATCTTGCCTTCCCCAGCACTATCAATTTAACAACTATTTTGATATTATTTTCCAGTCTTCATCTATGTACTTATGCATGCTACAGTCTATGATTGTATAATCAATAACACTCGTTTCTATGACTGCTAGACTCCACCCAGATTGCCAGTTAGACAGAGGGCCGACACTGCGGTGTTTGTGGTTGTTGTGTTCCCCGGAATTGCCCTCATGGAATGTCACCTTGCTTGAGAACATACACCTTCCTTGGGTGTCGCCCAGATCTAGATAGCAGTGTACGGGGAAGGAAATAGGGTAAGGCCCATGTTGTCTCCAGTCAACCCAACTCTGAAGCGTCATCTAGCCCTAGATCCCCCTGTGGAACCGACCGAGGCCTCTCTGCAGTGACTTGGAGTTGTAATTCAACTCTGCCCAATCCTGCTTCCCCGGTCCTTCTCAAAAATTCTGTGCCCTCCCCCTCATCTCTTGTAGACAAATCATAGTCTCAAAGCCCGTGTCTCAAGGGATCCCATGTATGACTATGTCTGTCACGCCCACCCACTAGCTTGCTCTACGAAGGCCGTGGGTGCTGGGAAAGGAGTCTGTAATATTGCATGAAGCTTGAACTTGGGGGTTGGGGATTTAGCTCAGTGGTAGAGTGCTTGCCTAGCAAGTGCAAGGCCCTGGGTTCAGTCCTCAGCTCTGGAAAAAAAAAAAAAAAGAAAAAATGAAGCTTAAACTTGAAAGGATAGTCTTAACTTGGAATGATTTTGTTCTGCAGGAAACATTTAGCCATGCTTGGAGGCAGTTTTGGTTTTCACAGCTGGTAGATAGACACCAGATATGCTGATAACTGTAATAATGCACAGGCCTACCCTCCACGGCAGAACACTTTTCTGCCACGACTCCCGTTCTCTCTGGCTCTTCCTTCCCAGATGCTATGTGAGCAGGCTTCCTCCACTTACATCACTTCATTCCAGGTCCAAAAGCAGTGAGGCCAGGCTGCTGTGGATTGAAACCCTTGACACACAAGCCAAATAAGCCCTTCCTCCCTTTAAGTGGGTCACGCCAGTGATGAGGGGCTAAGATGCTGTCTGTCTGTGTCTCTTCAGCAGGGTATTTTTGCTTGTTTCACCAACAACAGAGGAAGGCTGTTGTGAAGTGAGTGTCATCGCAGCATGAATGTCCTGAAGAACTCAAGCCTTAACTCACAAAGTGAGCCGGGACCTGAGGACAAAGCTTCCACTGTGCTGTCCCCAGATAGGGTCAGATTCACTGCCTCTGAGACAGAAAGGGTGAGAAAGGCTTGCTCCCTGCCGGGCCACTCACCTGAAGCATTTGGTGTTTAGTTAGACTCCGGAAATGGAAACTTGAAAAAATAGTCAGTGTGATCATGTTGCACACCCTCAAGCCCTGCCAAAGGCGTTTACAAATAGAGTGAGCCAACCTGTTCATCGGGCCTTAAGACCACACATCCTGCGCCTCCAAAGCCGCTGGACGGTTATTCAGCTAGTGCATGGAAAGAAACAGGAAGGGAGTCCCGAAGTTTTGAAGTTTTGATGACATCACTGTCCTCTGCTAGCTAGCTTTCTCCTGAAGCTGGTGGTTCATTGAGGTCAGTTGGGCTGAAGCCGATCATTCACTGTTTTGGAAGTAGTCTGAGCTTTGCAGCTTCTAGCCAGTTAGCCAGGAGTGTGGCTCCGGTCAGGACTGACTCATTGCCTCAGAAGGGCAGACCGGTTTCATGATTCTCTTAGGCAGAAGAAGCCTCCCTCTGTGTGTCTGTGTCTCTGTCTCTCTCTCTATGCCTCTGTCTGTCTCTGTGTCTCTGATTTTGGCTCCCTTTCTGTGCTCTATAAATCTTGGCTATAGGTAGTAAATATTCTTCCAAGTGACCCTAAATCCATACACTATGCTGTGCGTGTGTGTGTGTGTGTGTGTGTGTGTGTGTGTGTGTGTGTGTTGGGTGTAATGTTACTTTATTTTTTTCCTCACTTTCCCCCTAGTCATTTTCATGGCCCAGAAAGACAGGCAGGCCCACTTTATGGTGTGCAATTTACATCTTAAGACTTGGGACATCACCGAGAAGGGAGCTGGCTTCTTCAGAGGTTTGAGCACCCTGCTTTGAGGGTTGGTCCTACTCACTCTAAACATTCATTACAAAACAGGGACCTGTTTGGTAGCCGAGGTACCGGTCCCGTGTAATTTCCTGTGGTGAAATTTCAATTCGCTGGAGGGAACGGCTCTTCTCAGTGGGAGAATAATCCAGTGACTCACTCTTAGATACTGACAGCAAAGGAGACGAGTAAGGTGGCTGTGACTATACAAGTTGCATTATAGCCATGAGAATGAATGCGGCACTTCCTTCAGCATACAGGCTTAGAATGCAGTGATGGTAACTACCGCCAGAGGTCTACGTGAAATTCCTGACCCTAGTGCCAGGGAGCCGCTGGGTGGCCTGAGGTTCGTGATGGTCTCTCCAGGTGGACTTTGGTTTGTATTTATGTTGTTTTATGTTAAATAAAAAAAATGTTAGGCAGTCAGACCTTTCCTTGATCTGAACAGAAGGTGAATTTGAAGCCAGAACCATAATGGCATTGTAGGACTTGAGACAAAGCATCATCCAGCCCACGTCCCTTTACAGAGGAGGAAAGGAAGCGTTGCGGTTCCAGTTATCCACCCAGGGCAGCAGTTCAAGTCAGACAGGACCAGAGCTTGATTGAAGCTTGGCTCTGAACAGATGGTCTTTCCACTGCACTACCCTGTAGGGCTGGAGGAACAATGTATGTAAATTAAAGGTGAATTAAAAAAATTAATGTGTGCATGAGTGCACGTGTGTATATGTGTGTGTGTGCACACGTGAGTGCGTGTGTGTTTGTGTGTGTGTGTGTGTGTGTGTGTGTGTGTGTGTGTGTGTACAACTTCCTGGTGTCAGTTCTCTTCCCCCAGCTTTATGGGCATTTCAGGGATGGGGCTCATATCACTAGACTTGCAAGGTAAGAACCTCTACTCTCGGAGCATGTTGCTTGCCCTGAAGGTGATTATTCTTACACATAACCACTTGCACTTTTTAGACTCATTTATGGTCTGTTCAGCATGTGGATAAAGATTCATCAATTATTTTTTTCCTCCAGAGTGTAGATTTTTATTTTAATTTCATGAAGTCTTTAAGGCCTTTACAAATATTGAAAATATCTATTTAATTTTACAGTTTTTTTTTTTTTTGCAGTGATGTAGTCCTTTCAAATATAATCTGCCAGCGTGAACAAAAACCTCAAACATGGGGCCAGTTCACAAAAGAAACCAAAAGCATATTTTTTTTAAATAGGAATGTTTAATTTGTTTAGCTAGTTATTTTTGGTTTTTTCAGTCAGGGTTTCTCGGTGTAGCTATGGCTGTCCTGGAACTCACTCTGTAGACCAGGTTGGCCTCTGAACTCAGAGATCTGCCTGCCTTTGCCTCCCAAGTGGTGGGATTAAAGGTGTGCGCCGCCACTGCTGGGCTAACAGACATATTTTAAATGTGATTTTTAAACTATAGTCTTTTAATTTTTTTTCCATTGGAAACAATTAACTTAGAAATTGGATTTAAAAAGCCATTTGAAATTTATTTTATCTTATGACTTATAAAATATTCATGGGATGTTTTGGTGTTGTTAGTCACCCTGAGGTCTTGGAATTATCTGTGGAGTTTAAAAAAAAGTTGACGCGCTCTGACAGTTTATTCTGTTACTTGAGGAGGGAGCTCACCAGATTTCCTATGTCTCTGGGTGTCAGGGAAAATGGTGTCTGAAAAAAGACTTTCAAGTTTTGTTTATTTTTGTGTTTTGTTTTGGTGGCAGAGATTTAACTCAGAGTTCCCCATATGCTAGGAAAACACTCTACCACTGAGCTACAGCCTCTGACCAAAAGGGTTTGTCGAGCCATAATAACTCTAAGGGCACCTATGAGATCCTCATGATAGCACTTGTGGTAGCTAGAAGCCCTTCTGAAGAACTAGAGGAATGCCATGGGCAGAGCACCAAATTAAATCATCAACCACACTTTCCTTAGCTGGGTGTTACAGCGTGTGCACTCAGGAGCCAGAAGCAGGAGAATATCTGTGAGTTCGAGGCCAGCTGGGAGACCCTGTCTTTAACTGAAATTAAGAAAGGAAGGAAGGAAGGAATGGAGGGAGGGAAGGAGAGAGGGAGGGAGGGAGGGAAAGAGGGAGGGAGGGAGGGAAATAATTTTAAAAACACAAACAATTCCCCTACCTAAAGCATTAATAACCCCAAAGGACACATTACCTCTCTCCTTTGACTGAGGGTTCAAGCTGGAGTGGAGTTCGGAACTCGGAGATTATAAAAAGGAGATGGGTCCCCAGTCGGTGTATTGCCCTTGGCTTTGCAGTTACCCACGGTTTAATTCAAAATTATGTATGTGCAGCGGGCGATGCCATATTTCCCCTGGCAAGCAATGACCTTCCCCGGGGTTTCATTCATAGCACTTGGCTCTCTCCCCGAGTCACAGCGCCTGTCACAAGGCAGCAGGTTGCCTGCTTGTTCTCCTTGGAGTGACAGCTGGGCCGTGTGACAGGGGCAATGCTGACAGGCTCTCTCTGTGACAGCAGATTGTCAGCGTTCTTGACCCAGGCACTCCAAGAGCCTGGGAAAATGCTTTGATTTCAATGTGGCTTTCACACAGAATAGTCAGCGCCGCCCAATGACTGTAGAATAGGTCTGCGGGGCAGCTTTTGTGAAATTAGCTGGTTCTCAGTGTCCTCCACCGACTGATGGTTATGTAGGTGGCATAATTGGGGGACAGTCTTATTCATTTGCGTTTAACTTGACATGTAAAAATCCCCATTTTTATCTTGAGTTTATCAGCTAGGAATTAACACATGGACTTGGATGGGAGACGATGTGTGTTTGTGAATTAAAAAGAGGGACATAGGAAGCATAAAATTGGAAGTTCATGATTTGCAAGGTGGGTGGGAGGACTCACTCACTCACCCTCCAGCTACAGAGGAAGGGCAAGGGCTGCCAAAGGCCTGGGAAGGAGACGGAGAGGAAGGAACTTTCCCGAAGACTTCCTCCACTCATGCTTTCCAAAGCACCCATGACATTGCCCTTTTGTCAGAGGAAAAAAAAACAAAACAATCTTCTCCTAAGATGTAAACTGCCTCTAAAGGCTTTAGTTGGTCTCTAACAACTGATTAGGTAGGCGCATTCTAAACAACTGATTTCTAACAATTATTGTCCAGCGGTGGAGCGTGCTCTAGAAGACCAGACACTCACTGGATATTTATCCAGTGGTATGCACTGAACAGGTACGGATTTTAATGTATTCATTAGACCTCAATAACACCATTAAAAAGAATTCAACATTTCTCCCCTAACAAGAGTCACCGGAAAAGGAAGTAAACATCAAATTCAGTAGAGCTTTTTTGTGTATTTTTTTTTGATAGACGCAAATCCCTTAAGAAATATTCACTGTGATTTGATTTGAGTTGGAAACGCTGCCATCCATTAGATGGTTGCTGACTGGATCCTAAACCTCCAGTCAGAGACAAGGTAATCGCAACTCTCCAGGAGCAGCTGTCTTGGAGATTACTTCAAACAAAGCCACAGAATGCTTAGGCTTGCATGGAGCTCCTAGTGAAGGCTCCCTAAACGAGGTGACAGTAATTATAAGGCTGCTGGAGACATTTGACAGGGTGGGGCAGTTGCTGTTCCCAGTCTATTTTGCCAGACTTCTCATGGTTTTATTCTATACATCAATTTTTCTGCAAAAGGATGACATCTTATTAAAAAAAAAAAAAACAACACAGTAACAAAACTGGTTGTTGGTTTTTTTTGCGACGCTCTTGCCCCAAAGGAAAAGTCATGACACATGACCGAATCCACTAACAAGTTTTATCAAGACAAAGAGAAAGGGACAGATGTGATCAGGCCTGTGGCGAGAAAGGAGACCGGGGGAACATGTCTGCCTTATAAAGGTCAGGGCGCACCTACGCACACAGTCCGAGAGACTATATGGCCACATAACCATGGGGCACGGGTCACGCAGGACATATGACTAGGCAGAGATGACTAAGTGTCCCGCCTGGCATGCACGACCATGCCCGACCGTGGGGGCGTGATGGGAATTTCTATCAGTATAGAACTCTGAATATTGGAATTTTTCCTTTGGTTCTTACTATTAATGCTTGATAAGTTTGACTTCATGCACTACATTTAACCAAAACTGTAAATCAAAGATGTGTTCATCTTTTTTTTATTTTTTATTTTATGTTTTTTTTTTTTAAGACAGGGTTTCTCTGTGTAGCCCTGGCTGTCCTGGATCTCGCTCTGTAGACCAGGCTGGCCTTGAACTCACAGAGATCTGCCTGCCTCTGCCTCCTGAGTGCTGGGGTTAAAGTCATGTGCCACCACCACCCGGCTAAAATATGTTCATCTTAGAACTCTGTAGGACGCAGTGGATGTGAGATTACAGATAGATGCATTTGCTTCACTGCGACAACCATTTCCTCACTTCTATCACCAAGTATTAAAATATTAGCGACTTTCCCCATTGTTGTGACAAAATGCCGGACGAAAGCTACTTAAGGACGGAAGGTGGGCTTTATTTGGGCTCAGGGTTTGAGATGATTGGCCCCCATGGCAGGGAGAGTGACAGCAGGAGCCAGGAGCAGTGGATCATAGTGCATCCACAGTCAGGGAGCAGTGGGGACCAGTGCTGGTGTCATGCTCACTTTTGTTTAGTCTGGACCGCAGTCCGTGGGATGGTGCCACCCACACTCAAGACTGATCTTCCTTTCTCAACTAAGCCTCTCTGGAAACATCCTCATAGACACACCATGGTGATTCCAAATCCAGTCAGCTAATGGTGAAGAGGAATCGTCACCCTTACGCATATATATGTTATGTTGTACACCTACAATATACACAGTAAAGTTTGTTAATTTATCTGGCAAGCTTAATATGCCCCCAAAGGTGCTTTCTCTTGCCAGAAGCCTCTCTTCATTCAGGCAGAATGTCTAGGAAGTGTGCATCTCCTGGGTGTGTCCAACAGCACCCGTTTCATCCCCAGAGTCACGGGCTGCAGAAACTCCAACCATTTGTAAACCCGTTCCTTGTCCTCTACGATTTCCTCTCCTTCCCTTAAGGACTACAAGAAGTTACTCTCTGGGGTTTGGTTTGGATAGGTTTATGATGACCCATAAGCTTGCAATGCACATACGCAATGAAAACTGACGTTCTGAGTGCTAGAATTTGGCAAAGAACTGAGTGTCTAATTACTCAGTGTCCTATTTAGTTTTTTGTTTGTTTGTTTGTCTGTTTTAGGCACAAGCTAGAGTTGTCTGGGAAAAGGACCCTCAGCTGAGAAAAAATGTTTCCATCACATAGCCTGTGGGCAAGTCTGTAGAACATTTTCTTGCTTAATGATTGATGTGGGAGGGTCCAGCCCACTGGAGTCCAGTGGTGTATAAGAAAGCAAACTGAGCAAGCCAGGAGGAGCAAGCCAGTAAGTTGATCATAAGTTCTCCATGACCTCTGCATCAGCTCCTGCCTCCAGGTTCCTGCCTCCAGGTTCCTGCCTTGAGTTTCTGCCCTGACTCCCTTTCATGATGTGCTGTGATCAGGATGAAGCCAAATGAACTCTTTTTTCCCTGAGTTGCTTTTAATTGTGTTTTATCAGAGCAATAGAAAGCCAACTAAGTCACTCAGTAAAGCTGAAACACATTCTAATGTGGTCTAGAATTATTTTCCACACCATGGCCCAGAGTAAAAACTGGTGCTTCTAAATAATTGGATTTAGGCAGACGGTGGTTAGATCTCCTATTACCTGAACATTCCCTGAGCAGTGTCTTACTTCGATGTAGAACTAGAGACAGTAACAGTTGAGGAAATAATATGAAACTTCAGCTGCACCTGTTAACATTTTTTTCCCAGCACTCTGGGCCCTTCAGATAGGTCTGCTCTCCCTTGCATTGCTAAGAATGCAGAAACTTACAGAGGTCGCCCAGGAGCAGAAAATAGTGACACCATAAAGCATCTATGGAGGCAGCTAAAGCAGCCTTGGACGCCCTGCTTCTCCAGCAGAAGGGTGGCAGACTCCCAGTCCTTTGGGAGCAGAATGGGAGGGGATGCATGCAAAGTATGGAGCCATAGGTCTTCTTGGAGGCTGCTGAGCCCCCTTCCCAGACGGCTACTTCACAAATACTTGGAAAGCCTCAGATACATCCTTCCCTTTGAACGATGACTGGGTTGCAAATCAAGTAGGAAAACATGAAAACCAGTTTCGTTTTACATTTGTTCAAGAGCACATGCCTTTATATAAGGAGCAAAATGCACTCCATTCTTCAAGGTGCTGCCTGGGGAATTCATGAACGCCGCACCCCATCCCAGTGCCCCGTACTGTCTTTTCTAATTGAGTGAAGCATGCTGCCTGTGAAGAACAGATGCAGAACTGTCCAGGCAATGGATGAGGGTGACCTCTGCACCTACATGGGCAGAAAGAGCTTTAAAAAAAATCTCAGCAGAGGCATGAGGACTCAAGAGTCTAATCACTCCCCGACTTGTTTGAGGCCAGCCTGGTCTACATAGCAAGCTTCCTCTAGCCAGTGCTAGCCAGAGAACTTTCCCAAGGTGGTGCTAGACAGACTCTGATCCCACCCTACCACCCCAGGAGGATGCATTGGCAGTGGTGGTGTCACTGAGACCGCTTAAGTCCATTTCTCATCATTCCCACATGAGTACCAGGCTCAGACCTGAGCCTCTGGGCCGCTGGCCATGAAGGAAGGGCTGCTTCCCAGGGCAGAAATGGCGAGTGGTCCTTGTTTCCCCTCCCCTCCGCCCCCATCAGCGTCTTTCTTCTTTCGGAGACTGCATGCAGAGCCTTCAAACTTCCCCTGAGTCAGCAGAAAGAAAGCTCCAGAGGCTACGGAATGCATGGCTGTGCTCAGGTAGGAAGGACACTCCCTTTCCATAAAGGAGTAAAGGAACTTTGAGAGCGAGCAGTGGCCGAGAGAGCGTGGGTAGAGAGACTTTCCTGGAAGGACTGGTTTTCGAAGGAGTGACAGGGACGGCCGAAGCGCCAAAGGCAGAGCAGGGTACAGACTCCCAGGAAGCCGAAAGTGGGCGATTGTTTCACAAGTTGATCAGAAGCGTAAGGAAGTACTGTCACTACTGGGTCCTATCTGATGCCGGCAGGGAATGCCAAGGAAACAGCAATGTGAATTCTTCCCATCATGCCATCCCAATCTGCCTGAAATTCATTGCCTCTGGAGTCTCGCCCTTACTGTATGGAAACTACTGTCTACTGTGTTTGGCAAGACCTTTATCTTTGAGTTTTGTCCCATGCCTGTGCCTTGCATTGACCCAGATGGGGGCACCGTCACTCTCCATGTGCATGGGACTTTCACTTGAGATGCCCACAGTGCTCTGTGGAAGGAAGCCTCCCTTGTGGAATGCCTGGGACATGAGCAGGCCAGGACCCCCAGCAGTGGGGTGGCTCTGTGGCTGTGTGGCCTGTATGGTGGCCTGTGTGGTGGCAGGTCCCCAGCAAAGAAAGTGGAGATGGAGGATCCAGTGGGGAGACAAAATTCAGCTGAGGAAAGATGGAGGCCATGTAGGAGTCCCAGAAAAGAAGTCAAGGGTGGCAGAAGTGAATGGAGCTACTGTTGTCTTCATTAATGCCGTAGCTGTCAGTAAGAATCCGTTCCTCTCAGATCATCTCAGATCATTGAGATTATGACAGCCTTGCCTGGGTTGATTCTTCTATCCACCTTGACTCCTGCTTTTCAGGGGGGGTCAGTCTTTTTATTTTTAGTTGAAAATAGATTTGTTTTATGCACTATATAATCTGATTATAGTTTTCCCTCCCTCTATTCCTCCCAGTTTCTCCCCTCCTCCCCTCTCATTGGGTTCCATACCCTTTCTGTCTATTGTTAGGAAACAAACAGGAATCTAAGGAATATTAATAAAATAAGATAAAACAAAACCAAACAAATCAGAACAGGACAAAACAAACAAGAAAAAGAGCCAAAGAAAAGGCACAAGAAATGCATATAGATGCAGAGACACACCGATTTACACACACAAATCCATAAAAACGTAAACCCTGAAGCCATAATATATATGCAAAGGACCTATAAGGTTTAAGAAAAAAATGTCCTGACTTAACATTATTGTATAAACAACATGGCCTCTCTTCATAGTGTGGTTAAGGGGAAGATTTTTACTGTAGACATGAGAGAGAGGGAATAGCCAGAGGCATCTGGAAGAGTCCAGAGCAGAAAGAGAAAATAGTAGACAGAACATGGCCAGCAGACATTGGCCATGAGAAAGGCAGGAACACACACACACACACACACACACACACACACATACTCACACACAGGGAGGGAGACAGAAACACATAGCCAAAATAGCAGGGTTATAAAGAGAATGAGTAGCTGGGGGAGTTTAGGGTAGAGGAGGAGGTTAGCATAGACTTTGAAATGTGTAACTTGTTCTTGTGATACTGGAAGCCTAGAGGCCAGCATGGGCTTTGGTATGCTAATAGACACCACAAATAGGCCATTTGTCCCTTCTTCCTTTTGGAATTTGGGGAAATGGAGTTTCCTTTGGATCTGACAATTATGAGACAAAGAGCTGTTCTAGAGTATTATTTTAAGGTGTGTTACTTTTGTTTATGTTGCATTTGTTTAACTCTGTGAAGCTGTGCTACTTTGCCTGTCTAAAACACCTGATGGTCTAATAAAGATTGGAATGGCCAATAGCAAGGCAGGAGAGGGAATAGGCGGGGCTGGCAGGCAGAGAGAGAAGATATAGAAGGAGAAATCTGGGAGGAAGGAAATAGCAAGAGAAAGAGGAGGACATCAGGGGCTAGCCACCCAGCTACACAGCAAGCCATGGAGTAAGAAACAAAGAAAGGTTTAAGGAATAGAAAAGGAAAAGCCCAGAGGCAAAAGATAGATGGGCTAATTGTTAAGGAAAGCTGGCTAGAAACAAGCCAAGCTAAGGCTGGGCATTTATAAGTAAGAATAAGCTTCCATGTGTGATTTATTTGGGAGCTGGGTGGCAGATCCCCCCAAAAAGCAAAAACAAACAACAAAGAACCTTCAAAAATGTTGAGCTCATTTTGTGTTGGCCATCTACTGCTAGGTGTGGGACCTATTCTTAAGAATGTTTTGATTCCCTAGTGAGACTGCCTTGGAGAAAACTAATTTGAAAACTAAGTTTTCATTTGCAAGTGGCTATCAGTTGGAGAAAGCTTCTGGGCTAGAAATGGGGGCATGTGTCTACTTCTCCTTTCAGCTTTAGGTCCCCATCTGATCCAGACTCATGCAGGCTCCGTACATGCTGCCATAGTCTCTGTGAGTTCATATGTGCACCGGCGCTGTTGTGTCTAGAAGGCCTTGATTCCTTGGTGTCTTCCATCTGCTCTGGTTCTTACACACTTCCCACCTCCTCTTCAGCAGAGTTCCCTGAGCCCTGAGGGGAGGGATTTGATGGAGACATCCCTTTGGGGGGCTGAGTGTTCCAAGGGCTCTCACTCTCTGCATAATGTCTGGCAATGGGTCCCTGTATTTGTTCCTATCTGCTGCAGGAGGAAGCTTCTCTGATGATGGCTGCACAGGCACTGATCTATGAATATAGATGAATGTAGGAACTACTATGTTCCTTTAGCAGAATAGTAGTATTTGGTTTTCCCCAGGGCCCTGCTCATCTAGTCTCAGGTTCTTGGCCACCCAAGCAGCATTGGGCATGGGGTCCCTCTCATGGAGCGGGTCTTAAATCAGAGAGTGGTTGGTTACTCCCGTAGGCTTTGTATCACTACTACACCAGTGTATCTTACAGGCGGGTCACCGTTGTAGATCTAAGGTTTTGCAGCAATGTTGGTGTTTAGCTTTCTTCTTTGGTAGTGTGCAGGACACCTTCCCCAGTGCCATGAACACCAATCTGCAGGGGTGAAGGCTCTAGGTGGGCACCAGCTCTACCTCTCCATTTCCAATGACTCATGCAGGCTCTGTCTTCAGCAGTAGGGCCATCCCGTCAGTTTGTGGAAAGCCACCAATAGCCTTTCCAATAGCAAGGGATTGTTTGGGGGTTCCCTTGGCCAAAAATTGATTATGTATAACCCATTCCCCATACTGGAAGTCTCATTTGGTGATGAGAGATGCCCAGTTGGGGCTCTGTCTTCCCCATTATTTGGCGATTTCATTTCAATCACCTTCCTGTATGTATATGTTTTAAGAAACTTCTACTGTATTAGGTTCCCATACAACCCCTCAAATGTCCCTTAGTTTTAGCTGTCTCTTCCCATATTCTCTTCTGCCCTCTCTTTTCTCCCCATCCCTGCTTGACCTTCCTGTCTTTTTTGATCAAAACTTTTTTTTATAAGCCTTGGCTGCTACTGTGTCCTGGATAGCGGAGTCTGTTTGACACTTTTGTGACCCCGAGGGCTTTTTGAGAGCCACAGAGGTGAATTTGGTCTGTAAAGTTCACAGTGTCACCCCTGAGGCTTCCATTGGCCTGGGCTATATTCTTTGAGATCCTATCTTAAAGTATCCTTCAGTATGGATTCCTACACAGGGCCTGGTCTCAACAGCCCTTGCCTCAGGTGCCCTCATACTTAACATGTGTCTTTTCTCACCTCCTCTTCTGAGGAGACAAGGCAGGATTTTGCCTCCCCTTGGTTCAGTGGTGCTTCGCATGTCTGTCTGTCAGGATTTACACCTTTTGCTGTTTCTCCTCAGAGGCTTAAAGGCTCCCCCTCCATAGAGTCATCTTACTTCCCTAGCCCATTTCCCAGAGTTTCCAAAATAAGCACAAGATTAGTTCCGTACACCGACGTATAATTTGACAAGTTAGAAGCAAAATAAATCTTTATGAGTAACTTGTAGAAACCAGGCCAGACTTGTGTTTTGAAGCAAAATCAGGCACTGTTTCAGTGAGGTCTTGCTCAGCCCTGGGTTATTTTTGAGGTTGATTGCTGAGAATCCTTTTGAGGATAAAGGCAAAGTCCCTTTGGGCACATCAGACCACCCCCAGAGATACAAAGTGGATCTCGGAGGCATTCCAGAGGGGCTGGGAAAAACCTGACAGGAAGTATTCCCAGAACATTCTACTCCCAAAGTCCCTGCTGGCTAATGACTAGGGCATAATTGTAAACAAAGCAGATCAACTTCAAAGAATAGCGATCTATATGCACGAGCATCAGCCTCAGCAAAGAGGAAAATGCCCTCCTGGCTTTTGGCAACTCACAGCCTCTCTTGTGCCAGGGCTTTGCAAGTTGAACCAAGAAAATGCACATGTTCTTTTACTCAGGGCCCTGTTCTAAACCTCAACAGGGGCCCCAGAGTCTCATGACTCCAACCCAAGTGTTCGCTGTCTCTCAACTAGATTATCCAGGGTTGGAGAGAAGGGAGATGAAGGGATATGAGGGAGGGGGACAAAGGAGTGGAAAGGTCAGGATGGCCAGGTTACAGGTCTCCTTTAATATCCACAGAAAGTGCTGGGTGGTGGTGGCAGTGGCGGCGGCGGCAGCGTTGGCGTTGGCGCACGCCTTCAATCTCAGCCCTTGGGAGGCAGAGGCAGGAGGATCTCTGAGTTTGAGGCCAGTCTGGTCTACACAGTGAGTTCTAAGACAGCCAGGACTGTTACACAGAGAAATCCTGCCTCAAAAAACAAAAACAAACGAACAAATAACAACAGAAAGCAGATCCCTGGTGGTCAGGGTCTTGATGCAATCTTGCTAATTTCCCCATTAACCCAGTTCAGCATAGCCTGAACTCCCAGGGCAAGGCGTGTGTGAACTTGGGCCTTAGATAGCCCAGGTCCCAAACACTCAGCTCTCTGGTCTGATACACTGGACTTGATACTGTTACACATTTCTGCTTCTGTAAAATCAAAACTACAAATCCTGATCTATGGCTAAACCTTCTTTTGACATTATAAATGCATGCCATGCCTCTTTAATGCCTGGCACATAGGAGGCACTACTACCATTTCCAGCACTCCTGAAACCTATAACTAGGTCCTGGCTCCTGAGTGCTTGCCATATGCTTGGTATTGGGCTAATGCTGTGGGATTTTAGTTTAAGATGTGTTACCTTTGTTTATGCTGTGGAACATTTGTTTAATGATGCAAAGGTGTGTTGCATTCTTCTATGTTGCATTTGTTTAACTCTGTAAAGCTGCGTTACTTGGTCTGCCTAAAACACCCGATTGGGCTAAAAAGAGCTGAATGGCCAATAGCTAGGCAGGAGAGAGAAATAGGCAGGGCTGGTAGGCAGAGAGAATAAATAGGAGGAGAGATCTAGGGAAGGGTGAGGAGAGAGAAAAGGAGGAGAGAAGGATGCCAGGAGCCAGCCACCCAGCCACGCAGACAGCCACAGAGTAAGAAGGAAAGAAAGGTATATAGCATAAAAAAAGGTAAAAAGCCCAGAGGCAAAATGTAGTTAAAGGGAAATGGGACAATTTAAGTTAGCAAAGCTGACTAGAAATAAGCCAAGCTAAGGCCAGGCATTCATAAGTAAGAATAAATCTCTGTGTACTTATTTGGGAGCTGGGTGGAGGGCCCCCAAAGAGTAAAAGAAACAAACTACAGGTTAGTATTTTGTGTTCACTACTTCTCATATAAAATCAATTTTTTTTAAAGTCACAGTTTATGGTACAGTGGAGTAGAATACCTTTTCAATGGAGCTAAATAAGAATGTCACACGGGAAGGGAGTTTACACAGACTGACAGTTCTGTTTGTGTTCGCTTGCCTGAAGTTCGCTCATTCTATCTCACAAGCAATCTACTCTCGTGCTGAGCAACAATACCACCTTTCAGCAGGTGTTCATCCTGACTTGTCTAGGCTTCTAAAGGAATATTAAGAGTTGAGACAGTTGATGATACAGGCTAGATTAAAAGTTACTTCAATTATCAAGTAACTCAAGTCCAACAATAGGAACTGTTTTTAATTATTCTATCATCTTGGTTCATCCTCACACATACACACACACACACACACACACACACACAGAGAGAGAGAGAGAGAGAGAGAGAGAGAGAGAGAGAGAGAGAGGGAAAGCAGCCTTCTCCCTTTTTTTTCCCACTGTTGGGATTAAACTCAAGGCCTCAAGCATACTAGGCAAGCATTGTACCAGGATGCTGAATGTTTAGCCCTAAATACAAATTTTTGTTTTTATATATTTTTTTGAAACACAGTTTCACTATATAGCTCCGGGTAGCCTGGACGTCACCTTATAAAGCAAGATTGCCTAGAACTCACAGAGATCTGCCGGCCTCTGCCTCCCCAGTGAATATTGAGATTAAAGGCCTATGCCACTACAACTGTCTATATACAACATTTTAATACTGTTTTTGTTTGTTTGGTTTTTGGTTTTTTTTGAGACAGGGTTTCTCTGTGTAGCCCCCACTTTGTAGACCAGGCTGGCCTCAAACTACCAGAAATCCATCTGCCTCAATGTCCTGAGTGCTATAATTAAAGGTGTGTGCCACCACCACCTGGCTTAATATCATTTTAAAATAATACTTTGTGTAAGAATTCGCTGGCTCTGGAACTTTTGCTGCTTTTTTTAATACAGGGTATTATTGTGTATCTCTGGCCAACCTTGAATTCTTTCTGTACCCCAAGCTGGTCTTGAACTCATGATCTTTTTGCCTCAGTCTTGTGGGTAGAGGGGTTACAGGCATGAGCCACAAAACCCATCTTAGAATTCTGTGTTGTATTGGGCAGAAAGGGAACTGTTGCTGCTTTAGACCATGTCTACAAGGAGCCAAGAACCATGAGCCCTCCACACACCATGTACCAAGTACGTTCTGTGCAGAGTGTCTCCAATCTAAGCAAGAAGAGGAGGGCTGACCAGTCGAATGGGAGCCTGCCTGTGAGGTGCCTCTGGACAGACAGCATGGTGGGAGCAGTCTGGACAGACAGACTCCACCGCGCTTCACTACAGCCTTTCCTTTTTCTGCAGACAGTTGCCTAACCGGGATGTCTCCAGGATGGAAATATCTCGGCTTGTTTTTAAATGGGACAATTCGGCCAGCAGGTTGGATCTTCTTTTCTTGGGACACAGATGTGAATTGAATGCATTTTTCTCTGATGCCTCATTAATGGATAACGGCCACAGTGGTGTGGGAGACATTAGTGACCCCTTTGTGATGTTAGACCCTATGGTAACGGGAAAGTTCATTTATCTGACTATTTTAATTCCTAAAATGAATCTGCAAATTAGTTATTGTTATCTGAATTTTAAGGATGAGATGATAGATTAAGTAACATGCCCAATGTGATTTGTGGTAAAATCAGGCTTCACAGGATCCTTGGAATTCAATATTCTGATCTGCCAGATAATAGTCAATATGTTCAGGAGAGCTGGTGTATTGGTGGTAAGAATATCTATTTTGTTTTCAGATTTCATAGATTTTTAGTTCCATCTTGCCCATTGTGGGACCGTGAGTAATTTCATGCCTCCAGACAGTTTTTCATCTACAACAAAGGCACTATAATATCAATGTCGAGCTTAATGAATTGCTGCAAGGATTAAAGTCTTGACACCTGGTAAGGGCCCAATATACCACCTGTTACTGTTCTGTGTTTATTGACTTGGGGCACGCTGGTTTTATTGTGAAGGATGCTGCAGTACGAAGTTAATTACAGTGTCTTTGCACATCCTGCCAGCGACCCCTTCATCGGAGGTGAGGATGGACAGGGGTCAGGCTATTGTATCTAGGATGAAGGGCTAGAGCAGCCGTGATTGGAGGGAATCGAAGAGCTGCCGAAACACAAAATGTGTGCTTGGGTGTCTAGAGCAGCATGGGGGCTGGAGGAGATACCTGGAGATCCGAGAGAGGTTGGAAGGAACCCTGCCTCACTCTGACCAGTGACAGTGAGGGATGCTTCAGGGAGAACTCAGGGACCAGGGCAAGCAGCTTGACACCATTTCTCTCAAGATCTTCCTGAGCTGGCCCCTAGTAAACTATGGGGTATGTGTGTGCTCACGTGTAGTCATATGTGTGTAATATATGTGGGTATACAAGCACTTGCATTTGTGTGTATGCTGATGGATGTGTGTGATTTGTGCATGTGGTTTCTACGTTTATCCATGCATGTGTTGGATGCATATATATATATATATGCATGCATATATCCATCCATATATGGTGGTGATGGTGTGTGTGTTTTAGTGTATGTATACATGCACATGTATGTGAGTGTCTGGTGTCTCTTTTGGAATATCTGTGGATCTATACATTGTGTGGGAGCACATATACATGTATGGAAGTGTCTGTGTGTGGATGCATGTAGTTGTACATGTATGCATATGAACATGTGGGTATTTGAGGGGTGGGAAATCACTGCTGTGTGTTCGGTCACATTTCTCCTCTTTCATTTATGCATTACATCCAACAAACACTTATTGAATAATTTCTACTATCCATGAATTTTGATAAGACCTATGATTAAAAGCTTGAGTAAGACAGTCAATGCCCTGATGAATAAATAATAAGCAAATAAATATGACTGGGGATGTCTTGCAGAGGCTTTTTCAATTATTAGCTCCCAACCTGTCAGGGGGACGACACGAAATTCAATTACTAGGATTTTGCTCCCAAATCAGACAGGATAAAAGCGTGAAAGGACAAATTCTTGGAGTAATGCATTGAACTGCATTCATGCAACAGTGTGATCCATCAGTGTGGCTGGAAGTGACAGAGGGCCAGGGGAGCATGCAGGTGGAAAGTGACAGCTGCTGAGGACGTTGATGATGTGGAGGAAATTGCAGTGGGTAGCTGTTCCAGCTTTGACCTGGAAGTACTACCCCCATCGAGGCTTCCAGTAACTGTCACGCCTACGAGGCGGGGCCGAGAGAGGAGCGCTTAAGACCCGAGATACGGATGTGTCATGTGTCGGCTCTCTTGGTTCCTGGATGCTGGACGCTGGAGGTAGACCATCCGGATCTCGGGTCTTAAGGGCTCCTCTCTCGGCCCCAACTCAATGGTGGTAGTACTTCCAGGTCAAACCTGGAACAGCTACCCACTACAGGAGACGGCTCAGCTAATCTCCTACAGTGGGGGGATGCCTCAAGGTCTCTTTGTGTTGTTGGTGCTTATTTTCTTTGGAATAGAAAAAAAAGGGGGGGGGCAATTGATTAGAAAGCTGGTCCTTCAAAAGTCCATCAACCAAGCCCTCGTTGTTCATCCACCGCCACAAGAAGCATGGCTTGATGATAGCCATTCTCAGGGGAGGTAGCTAAAAGGCAGGCCAGGGTGCTCCCAGGACACAAAGCACTGTGGGATCCCTGCAGATGGATGAAATTCAAGCCCAGTATTTATTTAGTTGAAGAGTACTAACTCAATGAGAATTGGTGATGTGGATTAACCCACTGCCTAGTTAGCTCTGACAATAACTTTGTAGAGAGAGATTCCATTCTCGGTCTAGAAGCTTCACTCTATACCTGTTGAGGAAGAAAGCTATGTTCCTATAAAATCATGGCGGACTGAGTGCCAACTGGTGTACTAAACTCCTAGAGGGTTGGAAGAGGAGGAGGGCTATGTTATGACTGCAGTTCATAACTTACCTTCTCTGAGTACAGATTCCCTCCTCCAGACTGTAGGTTAGACTAGCACACACTTCATTGGTTGCGTGAAGGTTATCTGAGGTTGTTAGAATGGCGTGTGGGTACCCATCAATATTAGCTGAATCAGGATATGAAGCAAATAAATGGAGAGTCTAGTGAGAAGAAACTGAGCATCTGAATGTGGTACTTTTTAAAAGATTTATTTTATGTGCATGGATGTTTGTCTGCATGGATGTCTGTGTACCACATGCATGACTGGTACCCAAGGAGCTGAGAAGAAGGTGTCAGATTCCTTGGAACCAGAGTTACAGGCAGTTGTGAGCTACCCTGTGGGTGCCGGAAACTGAACCTGGGTCCCCTGCAAGAACAGCAAGTGCTCTTAACCACGGAGCCAGCTCTCCAACCCTGAACATGACACTTTTGGTGGGTAAGTTGATGGGACCAACAGGAGGAAAGGATTTGCACTGTAACTTCCCATGTTTGGCATGAGGTGTCTGAACTGGAGATGCCATCCCCTGGGCTACTGAGAGCGTCTCAAGGGGGTCCTGAAGCTGCGGACAGATTCCACATTCTCAGAGCCCATGAATCAAAATAGAAAAACAACTTGGCTTCGTATGACTGTGGCCCCAAGTGGCAGTGGTGAGGTTTATTGCATTTGGTGTCTTGCCCCTGCAGGCATTTTTAATATGATGATTTGAAGATATTTATGACTAAATAAATGGTTATAAATGTCGGGGGACCGTGATGTACCCTGGCTCCCTCACAGCTCCCAGGGATGCCTCCTTGTTATTATTAATTTAGAGGTAATCAGGTTTGCATATGCAGCTGTGCGGCATATGTTTTTCTAGAACAATCATGGCCATGGGCACCAGAACAATTAGCACCGGAAAAAAAGAATGCCAGGAAACATTTAAAAAAAAAATTCCTGTGATGAACTGAGAAGGCCTCTCTTTAAATTCTTGGGTTTGTGGAGCTCTTTATCATTAGAGCGAACGGAGCAAATCATTTCTGAGCACCTACTCAGAAATGTGTTGGTTGCTTTGTTTAAATAGTATTGCACTTACATATATTATGTTTCTCTCTCCCTCTCTTTTAATGCTTCTGATTGTATTAGTCTAGTGACAGGCTGAGGCTGGAATTCTTCATAGTAGGAGACAATGATTATGACGCTGGACAGCGAGACACATACGGCACATGTGTGGAATGTTACTTAAGGGAAAATGACATATATGGCCAGCTGGATGTTGCTCCGTTTCCCTCATTTCTGTGAGGACAGTCTGGAATATCACGTATTACCCGATTTATTTTGCAAACACCCTGAGCTGTCTTTACCTTTTGTAGGACCTTACGGAATTTAGTAGGCTACAGACTTCTTTGAAGTCGATTTAAGTCAAGGGACAGTCTGCAACTGAGAAATCTGGAGCTTGCATCGGTCAAGCCCTGAGTGGGGGAGGTTCTTTGGATGGCTCATGTCCCTGTTTCGTTCTTCCTTTGATACCACCCCACCGTTTTCTTGCACTAAATATGGATATCAATTTTAAAATTTTACTTGACAGCCAGGTATGGCACTGTATATATGGAGGATGCACTTGGAGGGTGGAGGCAGGAGGATCAAGAATTCAAGGTCATCCTTGGCTGCATAATAAATTTGGGACAGTGCCGGCTAGTGGTGGCTCATGCCTTTAATCCCAGCACTCAGGAGGCAGAGCCAGGCGGATCTCTGTGAGTTCAAGGCCAGCCTGGTCTACAGAGTGAGATCCAGGACAGGCACCAAAACTACACAGAGAAACCCTGTCTCAAAAAACAAAACAAAATAAATAAATAAATAAATAAATAAATAAATAAATAAATAAAAATAAATTTGGGACAGTTTGAGCTACATGAGACTCTCCGTCTTAAGAAGAAGAACAACAACATAACTCCGACATTTTTACTGAAAGCTTTACCGAGCTAGACTGTGAGCTGGGTTTCTGTCGCAAATGACCAAACTCATTTTGTAGAGCTCTCCCCCTCCCCCATTGCTTATTAGCATGTCCCCTTGCGTTCTGGACAGTAGGGAAACACGCCCACGTGCTAACAGATGGTCTGACTGAGGGGTTGGCAGACAACAGTCCAGGCTCAATCCTGCCCACAACCTGCCCGGCCATTTTTCTCGTCTATGGCTATTTCTATACCATCGCGGCAGAACCAGTCAGTTGCAGCAGGAAGGACTAGCTACCCAGTGTGACCTGTGCAGGTCTACAGACTCAAAGTTTCATGCTTGGTGTTATGATCTCCTGTGTTAAATATCTTTAATAATTTTGGATAAGGAATCCCACCTTTGTGTGTGTGTTGTCCCTTAAATTATATAACATCTCTTGATGACAGAAACTGCAGAGCCTAAAATAATTACATATTGGGTCTTTACCAGAAGTGGCCCAGTTCCTGACTGCTATGACCTTCTATTTTCTTGTGTTTATAGTTACACTCAGTTCTCCATAGCCGCATCTATTGATTCAAGTAGTTGTGGCTTGAAAAATTTGGAAAATTTGCCTGTACTCACCACGTACACATTTTTCTTGCCATGGTTCCTAAACAATACAATACAACCCAAATGACGTTTACACTAGTTTGTAAAGCTTAAGGAATACAGAGTTGATTTCAAGTAGATTGAGGTTATGGGTATTCTGTTTGTTTGTTTGTTTTTTGTTTTTTTGTTTTTTGAGACAGGGTTTCTCTGTAGCTTTGGAGCCTTTCCTGGATCTCGCTCTGCAGACCAGGCTGGCCTCGAACTCACAGAGATCCGCCTGGCTCTGCCTCCCGAGTGCTGGGATTAAAGGCGTGCGCCACCACCGCCCGTCGAGGTTATGGATATTCTATGTGCAAATGTTATGTACTCTTATATAAGGAAATGGAGTGCTTGTGGTGAACCTCACACCAGATCCTCACAGACTACTGAGACCCGATTACATTTAATTAACATGCTGAGTGAGCCAGGGGATATGTTCAAAATATAAATACTTGAACCCGAATGCAGAGATTCTGGGTCATTGGAGGTCTAATGTAACACAAATATCTTCTTCTTAAAAAGCCTAACATTATGCCAGGCATGGTGACAAAGGCCTTTAATCCCAGCACTCTGGAGGCAGAGGCAGGCAGATCTGAGTTCGAGGCCAGCCTACTCTACAGAGCGAGTTCCAGGACAGCCAGGGCTACACAGAGAAACCCAGTCTAAAACAAAACAAAACCCCCTCAAAAACCAGAATTGAAAACAAAAACAAAAACAAAATGTTGGTCCTGACATGACTGCTCCTTTGGCCACACCTGCACACCTGGCCTCTATTATCTCATATTTACACCATTTCATTAGAGTCTGCCTGGTTTCCTCCACACTAACCCTTCCCTTTTCCAGCCCAGTTTTTAAATTGCTGGCCAGGTTAATCACCTCCAAACACTGCTTTTGAATTCTTAATCCCCGGCTCAAGATCTTTTTAATAATTACCCGATTCCCACAGACTAGAGCCCCAACTTGTCTGTCTGACATTGCCAGGCCACCCACGCTGGCTGCCACGAGATCCCAGTCTAAATGATTTCTTGTCCTGCTCCAGTGCAAAGGCAGCAAATGGCAGAGTCACGGGTAAACTTGTTTCCTCACTCGAGGGTTGCGGCTCACTAGCTGGGTTGCCGTTTGTGAAGTTAGACTCTTCATCTTTAAAATGGAGCGGATTGCTGGATGGCGGTGGCGGCGGCGGCTCACACCTTTAATCCCAGCACTTGGAAGGCGGAGGCAGGCAGATCTCTGAGTTCGAGACCAGCCTGGGCCAAACAGAGAAACCCTGTCTCAAACAAAACAAAACAAAACAAAACAAACCCTGATATAACACAGAGAAGGGCATACCTCCGCTGTGTGTCTCTCCTAACATATGCTAGTTCTAGCCACAGGCAAAACCGAACTGGGGGAATATCTGAGAAAGTAACTTTGCAATATTATGTAAGTGTCAAGGTCAGAAAAAGCAGGGGATACTGAGGGACACACCGGAGAAGACTAAGGAGTTACGGCAAATGCAGTGTGAGATCCTGGGTTGGACGGAAGTACATCATTAGAAAACTGAAATCTGGAAGGCCTACTGTGTAGTTAGCGAGGATGCGTCGATTTTAAGTTCTCATCTTTGATGAGTGTACCATCTTGTGTACCTTAGGGGAAGCAAGGTGAGGGATATAAGGATATTAGTATTTTTGGTGACGTGCATAAGTCTAAAATTAGTTCAGAAGAAAAGGTTCAATTGAAATAATTATGTCTACATTACGAGAGAAATGATAAAGTAATAGCTAGAATCCTAAGGACATTTACTGGGTACTAGATTCAGGGAGTTTGATTTTATGCAGTTATTGTAGCAAGATTGATGGCGTAGGCGAATATATAGGTGATGAATAGGTAATGCTTCCTCACATACAGCATGTCACACTTAGTCAGAGTCCACCAATTCCAACCAACTTGAATTTTTGTTATCATTATAATGCCTTGACCTATTTTCTGTCGCTATAATGGAACGCCCGAAGCCCCGAGACAGTTGCTCAGTGATAGAGCATGCTTGGCAAATGGCTTCTGGAAGACACTAGCCCGTCAAGCCGTAGCACACTTGCTCGTAAACACTTCTAGTTCCTGGGCATCTCTGGGAGGACTCTTGGGACCCCTTTGCCTTCTTGCCCTTCAGGAAATTCCTTTTGTCTGTGCTGTTCTCGTTCACGGTTAGTTCCGTGCAACTGGCTATTGTTCAGTTTGTCTGTCTTGCCATCCCAGCTAGGAACAAGCTCCTTGAAGCTGAGAATAAGATTTCACAGACGTTTGGATATCTTGGTGCAAAGCACCGAGACTTTGGCTATGACCCACTTCTTGTACTTGGCCTCACACATCCCACAAGACTCGTGGAAATAATCTTGGCTAACTTACCATTCCCTTCACCAAGAACTCCTCAGGTGCCTCCTTGTCCTTGAGAACTTCAAGGGTAACTTACGTTCATTGTGCTTGGGACTGGTTCTCTGCCCTTACCAGAGGTGGAGACATTCATCTCTGGTGTGTGAGGAAATATTAGCAGCTGGCTTCATGGATGATTTCCTAGAAAAGCACAAATTGCTGCGATCTGACTCAGAGTGAAATTCAGCAAATTATAATATTTCGGTTAAAAACTTTACAATGTAAGTATCACAAGGAAACTCATTGTTTTGTAGAATTTAGAAGAAGCAAACAGGTATACATGGATAGAAAAGAAGAAAAAGCAATTCAAAACAAGAAAATTACCATCCTGTTTTCAAAAGCATGCAGTTCAGGAGTATTAAATATAATTACATTGTTGTGAAACAGATCACAGATATACATTTGTTTTTTAACCTCAAAAAACAATTTAGGAACGGTGAGATGGCTCAGGCATCAAGCCTGATGATCTGGGTTTGATCCCTGAAACCCACATATGCCATACCTCCCCCACCAATACAACGTAAGAGGACAAAGAATAAAACACTCAACAGCACATCGATGAGAGGCTTAAACTAACATTGACCTACGAAGATTTACAGACATCCGAGAACTATTCCAAGAGATATTCAGCATCATTAGTCATTACGCATGTCAGAGTTGATGCAGTAGCGAGGATGCCCGTTAGACCGACTTCATAGTACTGGCAAGAACAGACACAGAGGCTGTCCTCTGACCGTCGCATGTTTCCCCCGGCACATGCACAGCCGCACATACACCGTGTCTCCCCCACTAATACAAGAAGACAAAGAACATATGTGTAAAGGTGGTTAGGGTGGTGGATTCTCTTGGTGTGGTTTTAATCTTTTTATATCTCATTAGTACATGTTAACTGTACAAAATAAGTGGTTTCATTGTGGCGTTTATATTTTGAGACTTTTAACCATGACTATATATTACATGTGTGTTTTATATATATATATATAATATATATTATATATAATATACATATATAATATATATAATGTGTGTGTATATTACATGTGTGTAATATATATATACAATTTGTGTGTGTACACATGGATGTATATCTGCTGAATTTTACTTTAGGAGCCAGATTGCCATGTGTGTTTTTTCTGGGAAACCATCTAACATTATGCTGGCATGATATTCAGTTGAAACGGCCTTGCTTATCAAGCAGACCCTGCAGTCATTAACCGGCCGACGTCTTATAAGAGACTTAGAAAAATTGCTTGGTGCCAGTGCAATGCTCGGGTCTTGGCTGTGGTACTTCTGTTACTGCGGACACCTTTGTCCTCGTCTCCTGTGGGTGGAATTTGCTGTGGATATCGCTCTATGTAAATAAAACACGGATTGGCCAGTAGCCAGACAGGAAGTACAGGCGGGAGAAAAACCAATATTTTTATTTAAAACAGGTTGATTATAAATGCAATCTCGTTCTAAAGAAAAGGGAATATGATATAGGTATATAGGATATAGAGATGATAGGGTAAAAGAGTAGATTAATGAACCTACTATTAAAGAACAATAACTTGTTTAAAATGTTTTACATTTGGTATAGATTTTAGTTCATGTTTAAAATGTTTTACATAGGTATAGATTTTAGTTTATTGATACAAGTTTAAACTTAATTTTGTTATACTGTATATATATTTCTAGTCTCTTTTGAGGTATTATGTTTATGTAACTCATTTAGATTAGAATGGATAATTAAATAGATTAATAATTAGTCATCTATGATAATCATACTTATAGCCATGTTAGTTAACTCTTCTAGGTATACATAGATATATTTCAGATAGATAAGTAATCTTCAAATACTTCAAAGACCTACAGAATATGGCATTTAAAATATTTTTAAAAATTTAGACTTTCTAGACAGTGAGACATGTCTGCTCCTGGCAGCACCAGATTTACTTCAGAGAGGAGGATGGGCATCAAAGACACTCCATATGGAGTTTATCTTCACCTTAAAAAAATAACCATTTGGGCAAGAAACTATTCTTGCCTGGACTGCTTGATCGACTGGACATGCAGGACCCATAGGAAGGTGACCACTGAACTTTGCTTGACAAAATGGCCCTTCAGGTTCCTGCTTCGCAGAGAAAACTGCCAGACATTCTATAGGACACTGAAAAAAAATGACTGAGAGACTCTAGCCCTGTGGGCTGAAGACAGATGTCCCAACTTTACAAAGGAACATGAGGTGACTGTCCAGGCTGACAGCTGTCTCTGTCTACCCTGCAAGACTCCTGAAAGTTGCTTGCATCCTTCTCCCGTTTCTCAGGTAATAGTATATCCTTCTGAGGTCTTTGATGTAGTTGAAGCTAGATAGTTACAATTTTCCTTAGTTATGATAAAAGATAAGTTAGATATAAAACCTTAAACTCACAAATATAAGATAGATAGGATATCTTCTTTAATATTGTAACTGTAATTCTTGCTTGATAATTGTTTTATATAATTTTACTATGTTAAAGTTAAAAACTTCCTTTTTGAAAAAGAAGAAAAGGGGAAGTGCTGTGGATATTGCTCTATATAAATAAAACACTGATTGGCCAGTAGCCAGACAGGAAGCATAGGCAGGACTAACAGAGAGGAGAATTGAGGGAACAGGAAGGCAGAGGGAAAGACTGCCTGGAGCCGCCAGGACAAGGAAGATGTAAGGTACCAGTAAGCCACGAGCCACGTGGCAAAATATATATTAATAGAAATGGGCTAAATATAAGAGTAAGAGCTAGACAATGATAGGCCTGAGCAAATGGCCAAGCAGTTTAAATAATATAAGCGTCTGAGTGTTTATTTTATAAGTGGGCTATGGGACTGCCGGGATTTGGCGGGACCTGGAAAAGAAAATCTCCAGCTACAGAATTCCTTCTACTTCCCGTGATGGGCTTCTCACCAGATGAGGGCAAACATGCTTCCGTGAGATGTGTACGGTCCCCATCCGGACACCCAGGGCTGATGTTACATCCTCTCGGGCATTTCCTGTTTTCCCCTGGTTTGACTTGTACAGCAAGCAGGCTCAGAAAAGGACTTGTTCCTCCCTGAAGACCAACCCTCCCCACAGACTTGCTGGTGGCACCATCAACCCCTCTCCCTCCGCAGGTTTCTTGTTTGGTGATTTCAAGACAGCTGCAATCTGCTTAGCCACTTCAAGGCTGCAGCAGAACAAAGGGAGAAGAGAATACAAGGCATTCGGACCTGTGCCCTGGCTTCATCGCTGAGAAGGTGGTCAGAGACTGGACACTGGGTTGAGTGAGTCCAGTCTTGATGGAAGTGTGAAACTCAAGTATGATTTATTTCAACCGAGGGAGTGAGAGATTGTTGCTTAATGTTTTATTGTGCAGCCATCATGCCAGCCACTACGACCTTTAAGCCATCAAACTGTTAGACAGATATTTTATTTTATGTGCATGGGTATTTTTTTCCCCCTGCATATACATATGTGCGTCACATGCATGCTTGGTTGCTGCAGAGGCCCGAAGAGGGTGTCAGGAACCAGAGTTACAGATGGCTGTGAGCATCCGTATAGGTGCTGGGAATTCAACCTGGGTCCTCTTGAAGAGCAGCCAGTGCTCTGAACTTCTGAGCCACCTCTCTGGGTATTTTCTCTGGACCATCAAATGACCGTTGTGTTATACCACAACTAAGAATAAAAAACCCACACTATCTGGAACCTTCTATGAAGTTTACACTGTAGCTGGGACCACATCACGCAAACACACAAAATAAGGGAATGATAGTATGGACTAGAATTACAAGCTGCAAGCTGTGACATGGACTTCATGAAAGAGGTGAGTTAGAGAAGAGGTGACGAGAAACGGAAGTGCTGAAAGTCTTCTACGTGGTTTTAGTGCGGCATTTCTCAACCTGTGGGTCGCGACCCCTTCAGACCCTTCCGTGGAGGTCACCTAAGACTATCGGAAAACGCGAATATTTACATTATGGTTCACAACAGTAGCAACATTACAGTTACAAAGTAGCAACAAAACTAATTTTACGGTTGCGGGGGGTGAGGGGGGTGGGAGTGGGGGGGGGTGAGGGGGTGTAGTCACCACACCAGGAACTGTGTTAGAGGGTCGCAGCATTGGGCAGGTTGAGAACGGCTGCTTTAGTGTTCTGCTACACGTGGCTCCTGAAGTTCACCCTGAGGACCAACTGTGATTTAATTAGCATCCTGCTCCTCCTGCACCGAAGCTGAGCCGGACACAGGCGGCGGCGTGGTGAGTATTTATAATTGCATTCAATGAACTGTGGGCAGATGCGAGATTGATCAGGGTGACAGATAGCTGGGGGAGGGAAAGAGAAGTCTCCTCAGCGTTTAAAAAGGCCCATTCACGAGCGCTCCATGGCAAGCTGCTGTGGAAACTTCTGAACTTTTTTTTTGTTTGTTTGTTTTAATAAATGATGGGAATTCTGTCTGACTCCTAGGGAGATGGGAAGCGGGAGTTATTGAGAAGAAACTTCAAAGGGCAAGTAAGTTCCTCTTTTTGATGATTTGCCTTAAAGTTGCTTTCTTAAAATAAAGGAGGAAGGAAGGAAGGAAGAAAAAAAAGAAAGAGAGAGAG
>CABHPP010131755.1:11800-22805 GCA_902168425.1 Peromyscus attwateri | reverse complement strand
ACACACACACACACACACACACACACACACACACACACACACGGTGATGATAATTAAAGAAGAGATAATGAATATGAGAGGAAGAGGCGAGGAGTAGAAATTAGAGGTGAAAGAAGAAAGGGCAAAAATGATGTAAATACAGTACTCAACAATGAATTGAGTAGACTGGTTTTGAAAAGACAAAGTCAACAGACTTTCAGCTCAGAACAAAAGAAGAGACATTGTTACTGGACTGGACATTGTTAATATAATGGACTAGACATCGTTAATGTAATCTTGACTGTGTATATTGTATATACTTACTGGATATAGTTTTTCTTGTATTAGTTATAAGCTTTTTTAATTTTAGACAAAAAGAGAGGAAATGTGGTGGTATTGTGTTCCCCAAAATATTGTGTACCTTAATAAACTTATCTGGGGTCAGAGACAGAACAGCCACAATATTAAACATAGAGGTTAGGCAGTGGTAGCACACGCCTTTAATCCTAGCATTCCAGAGACAGAAATCCCTCTGGATCTCTGTGAGTTCAAGGCCACATTGGAAATGGCCAGGCGTGGTGACACACGCCTTTAATCCCAGAAAGCAAGCCTTCAATCCCAGGGAGTGGTGGTAGAAAGCAGAAAGGTATATAAGACGTGAGGACCAGAAACTAGGGGCATTTGGCCTGGGTAGGCATTTGGCCTGGAGAAGCATTTGGCCTGGTTAAGCTTTCAGGCTTCTAGCAGCACAGCTGAGACCCATTCTGGATGAGGACTCAGAGGCCTCCAGTCTGAGGAAACAAGATCAGCTGAGGATCCGGTGAGGTGAGGTAGCTGTGGCTTATTCTGTCTCTCTGACCATCCAGCATTTCACCCCAATAACTGGCCCTGGGTTTGATTTTATTAATAAGAACTTTTAAGACTCATGCTACAAGACATCTCAAATAAATAAAATTAGAGGTAAGAAGGGAGAGGAGATCATGAGTAGACAGAGAATTAAAAGGTTGTTGCAGACTGCTATGAACAATATAGAACAACAAGAAAGCAAGAAAAAAAATACAGATGTATTTCTGGATGCCTATGAGCCTTTAACTGGAAGACACACAGAACTTGGACACACAAAGCATGAGTTGAGATAAAGTTAAGAAATAAAAGCCCGAGGCCAGAGGGCTCCCTTCCTGGACTATCCCAGGCTTTTAGAAGAGTCAATGCCCATTCTTCTCCAATATTACACAAATGTGAAGAAACCCTTCCAAACTCATTTCACAAGAAAGATTAACACTATCCTGACATGAAATTCCAGATAAAAAGCACAACAAAAAAGCAAATTATACACCAATATTCCTAATGAACAGAGAGGTAGAGATTGTGAAACAAAATGAAATCCAGTCAACTGAATCCAACCTCACATGAGAAGATGAGATCCTTACTGTTGTCAAATGTGATTGACCTTGGGAGAGCAAGCATGGCTCAGCATAACTAAGTCAGTGTCCAATGTACATCACATCATCAAAATGAAGTATAAAATCATAGACTCATAGAGCCATCTCATTAGAAGCTGGAAAAAGTCAATGATTGGATAAAATCAGCATCTCTTTTTGATTAAAAATTCTTGAAAAAGATATGTTGGATCTTGGATATCAAAGTATACTAAGACAGGAAGAATCTTATCCACTGTCCAGTTTTACCAGGGTGGTTATGGGTGCCAATGGAAGGAGCTTTGAAGGCTCCAGATCTGGAGGATGGAAGGGATACACCACTGTGGGGGTGGAACATCACTGCATTGTGCCCCGTCAATCTGGACAAGTATTGCATGCTGAACAGTAGCAGAGTGAATGGGTGCTGCTTCCGTGCCAGCCCTAAGGTATCAATGCCTTTAGCAAGACAGCTACTCAGCCTAGATGAGCCTTTTTATCACCCTCTCTAGCAGTTTGCTGGCACTTACCGTTCTAGGTGGAAGGGGAAGAGGAGTGGGCGTCTCCTGGACCACATTGCCTCTTGGAAATCACTGATGACTGCATTTCATTGCAGTCCTGGTTTAAACAACCCAGAGTCTCCTGGGAGTGGAAGGGCTGTGCTGTGGAGAGCTCAACTGGCTTCCATGGTGTTTCTCTGATGCTGAAGGACAAGCAGCAGTGAAGGAGAGCCCAGCCAGACAGGAACAGGCAAATCAATCCCCTAATGCAAAGAGGAGATCAGTTAAAGACATGGACACAGAGCTGCACAGGGCCCTGTAATAGCCTCAGAGTGGACATCTCGATGCTTACTCCTCAGAGTAGGCTCTCTATTCACTTCCACTTGGGACCTGCAGCTCTTTGTTCAAATACTATGTGTCTAATTTGGCCCGTTTGTCTGAGCCTGTTGCTCAGTCATGGCAGCTGAGAACACCAATAACAAGCGAGTCTCCCTACACTATTCTGCTTATGGATTCAATAGAAGCAGCCTGAGGACCCAACACTAACCTCAGACAGGGCTGCCAACCTGTCACCACGCACAAGACAGGCAGTCCTCTGAGCACATTCGTTGGCCTTTGTTTCCACATCACCATTTAAATCTCAGCAAATTGTACAGAACAAGTCATCCACACATGTGAAGGTGAAGCCAAGCAGCTCCAAATGTGTTTCCACATGGGGATGTTTTATTTTATAGTTATCATGTGTGTGTGTGTATGCAAGGGGGACACACATATGCCACAGCACACGTGTGGAAATGAGAGGGTAACTTGTGGAAAGCATTTCCCTCCTTCCACTGTGGAACTGAACTCAGGCTGTCGGAATTTTTCAGCAAGCTTTTACCCACTAAGCTAGCCTGCCTGCCACGGAGTACGTTTGTAATATATAATATTACAATGAGAGAATTATCAGAATTATCATGTTCCTCTCTACCAGAATTAGGGGCAGCTGAAGGGATTGGTGTCATCACCTGTGACTAACCACAAACAAGGAGGATGACTGCAAAAGTTCCCTGGATGGCACACACAGTCACATAGATAGCACTCACACACAGACACACACACACACACACACACACAGACACACACACACACACACACACACACACACACACAAAGACTAATGGCACCCCCACATACACAGATATATAGACATCACCCACCCACATAAACATGTAGCACACCCCACAGATATAGTACCACCCACAGACATATAGACAGCACCACACACAGAGACAAATAGACAGCACACACACACACACACACACACACACACACACACACACACAGAAATATCACTCCCAAATACACAGACTCACTTATATACAGGCACACACACACATACACACACACACACACACACACACACACACAATCTGGGTAGAGACAAAACCCTGTGGGTGCTCATTGCCCTACAGGTGGCCCAGGTTTTTTAAACAGGCTCTTCTTCCTTCCCCAACTGGACTTGGCCATTTGCCCCCTCCCTGGAGTCTCTGACTCCCAGGAGCCCACATAGCTCCAGAGGTTTACATTTCCCTCCACAGCTGGTTCATTGAGGTGGCTTGTACACCTTGGGTTTGTGTGACACCATTTTCCAAACTACCAAAAACAAGCCCTTGGCTTCCAAGGGCCTCTTTTCTCATTCAGACACCATGGCTCACTCCTGGCTGCCTCCATCCTGTGACCCATTGCTTTCCTGCAGCCACAGAGTCCATTGAGGTCTCAGCTGGGAAGCCTCTCAGGAGCAGCTGCAGCTGCAGGAAATGAACTCTTTGGTTCAGCAGATGGCACTCTTTGCTCTGAATCTGGAACAGCAGTGTCTGCACACGCTCCTGAGACACAAGGAGCCGCACCTTCTGAGCTGAGAGGCAAACACCCAAACAGTCCCTCCTGAGTACTTTGCAAGCCTCACAGAGGAAGCCACGTGATGTCTTTGGCCAGGTCAACCTCTGGGAATAAACAGAAACAAGTACTAAAAGACCCAGAAGTCCTCTGGCTGTGGAATAGTCCCTCCAGCAAAGCACCTTCCAGAATGTTCTTCCAAGTTTCCTGTTTGCCAACTTGCTCCTGTTTGCACTTGTCCTGTCGTGTGTCAGCCATGTTTTAGGACATTGTCTGAAGCAATGGCTCAATTATGTATTCTCAGGTGTGCCACCCGGCCTGCATAAGACTAATTGTTTCTGCCTTGTTTCCCATAGGAAATAATTATGATAAAAGTAACCAGTGTTTAAGATACAAAGTAGATAGGCTTTCTGTTCAGCAGGGTGGAAATCTCTGCCGTTGTTTCTCACTTTTCTGTTTGGGAACTTCTTTGGTTTATTTTTTTTTTCTGGTTTTGTATTTTCTTATTTTCTGAAATCTCTGTGGGTTTCAAGTGTAAGACAGATAAAAAACTTTAAGGGCTCCTACTGTGAAACTAAGAAAATATTTAAACCCACTGGGCAGAAATTTTTGCCATGAATTTTCTGCTGGTTGATTTTAGTGAAGAGTCCTCTAGAAGCAAGTGAGAAAAATCTAACATGGTTCAGCCCAAATTAACACAAGAAAATACATATAGACACTTTACAGTCTCCCAGGATGCAGGATGGGGTGATCTCAAGGTGGCTGGGGGCAGTGTCCCCCAGTACGACTCCACATTTCTGGGTGTCCCTTCTTTCTCTCAACTTCAGGCCTGGGACTATACAGTGGCTTCAGAGGCGGAAGGGTGTACAGTGAGTTCCCCGAGGAAGCCTGGGGGTGTTCTTACGTGTGCTGTGCATGCTGGGACAAGGAAGAAAAGGGGGGGGGATAAAGGGCACCAGAAGGTATGGTTGCTGCTACTAAGCAGTTATTACAGTTATGTGAGTAAGTCATTTTCTTTAATGAGAGTGACGTCACAGGACAGTTCTCCAGTGTTTACCATAAACAGGTTTGTTGCTTTGAATAATTCTTAGGCTTAATTACAACAAGTATTTGGATCATTTCCATCTGTCTCTGAAGCTGGACTCAGTCTCTGGGACTGGCACATTGGTTCAGAGAGACACTGATCGCGAGTCTTCCTTCACTCTGGGTGCAAAGAGTCACCTCTGTCCCCAGCCTTGCTCTCTAATGCTCTGTGAACAGAGGAAATCACAGACAGAAGTTCATAAGATAGATTGCTCTAATGGCCTTTGGCCCATGTATACTTACTCCATGGCACCAGTCTGAGGGTTTTCAGGTTCCTCTGCAAAGAGCAGCCCCTGACCCACTTCGCTGTCCTGGGGTCTCTGCCATGGAGGAGTGAGCTGCACCCCACCCAGATGTGCCCAGACCAGCCTCCCCAAGAACAGCTTCCTCCAGGCCCACTCAGTTGGCTCACAGAGTGTTCAATGGCTAGGGTTATGAAATTCTCTATAAATTGGCTTACATAAACCGATTAGAGTCGAGATCAGCTTCCTGAGTTTGCCTTGCGGGTTCATGGGAAGATTTCTGGTCACCAGATTGCCCTGTGATTGTTTGGGAAATTTTTGGACTTTTGGAAATGCCTCTTAGAAAGTCATTGTGTGTGGAATCCTGGCATCAGATGGTTTCCAATTTACTTAAATTATCACTGTGCTGCTCATGAAAACTGCTGAGGAGCCTGCCCCGTGTCCTGTCCTGACAAGGTCATTGCTGCCCCTTCCTGCCTCTCACTTCTCTAACTCCCTCCCTTTCTCTGTTTCCTCCTCTCTCCTGTTCTCACTCTCCTCTTAGCTCTTCTCTCTGCCCCCCCCCCCCCCACTCAGCTCCTTCCCTTACCCATGCCTTAAGAGCACATCTCACAATGTTCTGCTCACTTTATGAGCACTTAATTAAATCCAGGTACAGATGATTGATGGGAAAGAAAAACAGTTGGGTAAAAGAATGTAGGAGGTTTGAAAGTTTGGCACCGAGAACAAATTGGAGCCTAATTAACAAACAGGAAGAACTTGAAGTCAGGCTCGGTGTGGAAAGCATGCTCCGCAGTCATCTGAGATAATAGAGAATGCAAGTACCTTACCAGACGCACATCTGGGAGGGTGTGGCTTGCCTAGAAATGCCTAGCCCCAGCCGGGAGAGCTTAAGAACACAACCCCATTCTCGGAGAGAGTATGTATTTCAGAGACATCTGGGGAGACAAGTGTTACAGAGCTGAAAGCTTTTCAACCTTTCTCTGGCGAGAAGGCTCCAGGATGTTGCTTGCAAAGGTCCAAAGTGATCTCAGGTCAAGAGAGGAAATGAACAAGCTGCTGGCAGCAAGCCTGGGAACTATATTATGTCACATTAAGTGAATTAGATGTGACACCCCCCCCCACCCAGTGCACACACACAAGCACATCACACCATTCACAGGCAGTATCGAGCATCTCAGCATCTGACTCTGTGGCTTTCCAAAAGACTCAGCTTTTCTTCTCATGCCAACTAATTAGGAGCATGGTTTTCATACTGTTTTCACCATGCTTCAGCCAGGTCAGGTCAGAGGGCATACCATCCTTCTCCGACAGCCACATCTTTTCTCTGAAAAGGATTCCAGGACCAGCTTCTGCTTGCTGATACTTTCTTTTCCCTCCCTATGCAGCACCAGCTATGGGTACTCACAGAAAAGAAGGAAGGTAGGCATGGTACACACACACACACACACACACACACACACACACACACACACACACACACTTCTTTGAGCCAGTCTCAGTGTTACAGGAAGTGCTAGTGTTGCACTAGCTAGGGTGAAAGAAGACCACATCCTAGACCCCTAGATGAGCAGTGAGAAAGCTGCCCAGCAGTCAATGACTAAAAGTCACTTCCAATTTCCTTTCTAAATGCTCCCCATCTCCTAGCCAGCAGTGGATGGAGGTGAAGGACAGTGGCTTCCTTACCTGTTTAGTCCAGAGAATAACAGACAACAGTCATGCTTTTGGTCTTCACAGGTGTGTTTATTGAGTATGTAGCAAACAAAAGAACAAACAGCCAGTAGCAGATAGAGCAAACTTCAGATAGAAACAAAATATCAACTCAGGAGTTTTTACATAGTGCAATAGGGATGACCAGAGCAGAGCAGCCTGCTTGAGTCAGCAGACAACGAGAACATCATCAAATTGGGCACTTACAACACCCACCAGAAACCAAGCTGAAGTGGTCAGGTAGGCTTCCTGATTGCACTTTCTCTCCACCCATCAGCTTGCTTCTCATTCCACAGCAGGGATTTTGTAGTATGGGATAAACAACAGTAACTCCGGCTGGAAATTGTTTCTCTTGTCTGTTGTCAAGGATGTGATGTGTTCAATACCCCTTAGTTGCTTGTTGTTTTCCCTTCTCTTCATTACAGGGTGGGGGGATCAGCCTGCTCCAGGTTCAGAGTACTTGCAGAGCACACATTCCTGCCTCCTGTCTCCCAGAGTCCACTTTTCACCGAGTCCAGATAGCACCTGGTGATTTACCGACAGGATGTCCATGGCACTCCCTCTGTGTGCTGAGAGAGATGAACCCCTGGGGAAAACACCAAAACCAAAACCAACCAACCAACCAACCAGTGACCTTGGTCCAGACCAGTGCCATTCTGCGCACTCATGCGGGGACAGGCTGTGTCCTGTCCTTCACACACACACACACACACACACAATGTGGCTCCCATGGGTGGCATCCTGTCATCACAGGCTCCCAGCCTGGGGAACTTTTGGACGAACTGCTCTTCTTACTGTGGAAATGTCTTTCCAGGATGGTTCACAGTCTTCCTTAATGAGAGTTGGTACCTGTCCACCTTCCATTGCACCACTACCTCCATCTGTCCCCTGTCCCCACGGAAGTCACAGAAGTCACTAGTCTGAGGACAGGGAGGGCCTATGGATGTTGACCCTCAAGAATTGATTGGCAATCACCCATGGGGCTCTGAGAGTAACAGATGCATAAACCAAGGGAAGAGCACAGCAGGCGGCAGTTGTGGAGTGAGGAGCTTCCTCTCACATGCTGATGGGAGAGACTAAGGCAGGGAAAGGCTGCAGGAGACAACTCTGTAGCAGGAGCAGCCTGCCACTACTCAGAGCCGCCAGGAAGCGGTGGGACCAGTTGAGGCTGGTGTGTGTGGTTTGTAACCACAACACGGAGGCAAGAGTAGAAAATGCACACCTGGAAACCTATGTGCAAGGTGTGATCTGGGTCCTCCTAGGGGCAGTGGGAGGAGCCTAGATGCTTTTAAGGGCTACACAGCCATGGCTGATTAGGGGTGCTCCTTCCGGTGGAGTGAGGAGCAATCTCTGTGTGGGAGCTGGGGCTCCATTAGTGGGAAAGAGGTCTAAGGGGAGACGTGCTGGCAGTAACGGCCTCTAGTATCATCTGTAGTGCAAAGGGAGAAATGGAGCAGCACCACAAACAGAATGGCGTGTCCAGGGACACTCTTGTGAGGAAGCCCAGTTATAGTGATGTTGGAAGCCCTCCTGGGACATTAAAGGTCCAGGCTGTGCACAGGGGTCTGCAGGGGCTGCAGGGAAGGCAGGTACCATAGCGGCTCCAGCAGACCCTGAGGACATGGGGGCAGACCCCATGGAGAAATGTCCATGGTGTGCACAAAGGGAAGAACCTGGGAGAGGCTGAAAAAGACTCAGTCGGGAGAAAGAAGGCTGGGCAGGGAGAGGGGTAAATGTGGTGGTATTTTGTTCCCCAAAATATTGTGTACCTTAGTAAACTTATCTGGGGTCAGAGACAGAACAGCCACAATATTAAACATGAGGATAGGCAGTGGTAGCACACGCCTTTAATCCTAGCATTCCAGAGACAGAAATCCCTCTGGATCTCTGTGAGTTCAAGGCCACATTGGAAATGGCCAGGCGTGGTGACACACGCCTTTAATCCCAGTAAACCAGCCTTTAATCCCAGGGAGTGGTGGTAGAGAGCAGAAAGGTATATAAGGCGTGAAGAAACTCGAGGCATTTGGCCTGGGTAGGCATTTGGCCTGGAGAAGCATTGGCCTGGTTAAGCATTCAGGCTTCTAGCAGCAGTTCAGCTGAGACCCATTCTGGATGAAGACTCAGAGGCCTCCAGTCTGAGGAAACAAGACTGGCTGAGGATCCGGCGAGGTGAGATAGCTGTGGCTTATTCTGTGTCTCTGGCCTTCCAGTGTTCACCCCAATACCCGGCTCAGGTTTGATTTTATTAATAAGACTTTTAAGATTTCTGCTACAGGTAAACAAGAGGGGGAGAGGGAAAAGGGAGAGAGAAGAAAAAAGAAATGTAAAGACCTTCGGACATGAGGGAGGACTGAGGAGCTGACAAGTAGAGATGTAATCAAGCTGAGAGAGGGGGCAGCAGGACCAACTGATGCCTAGGAGACGGGAGAGCATCCTGCCTGGCTGGACCTGTGCAGAAGCACCAAGTCAGGTCAAGGGCAGAAGTGGATCTGGACACCCCACCAAGGTGCAGAATCTTATTCAGGGCCCAAGAGTCCTGTACAGGTTCAATGTCACTAGCTAGGATGTCTTTGGTTCAAAGAACTTTCTAGAAAATAAGATCAGGTGAGTGTGGGCAGTGTGTATGCAACAGACTGTCCCCACAGTGCATGCAAACATGCAGATATCTGGGTAGGAGGCCAGTGATGAAAGGAGGGAGAAAAGCCAGCAACTTGCAGTGGGTTTGGGGCCCAAAGCCACCGCATCACTGGTGGCTGATGGCAGAGGGAATTGTGGGAAAGGAGAGGAAGGAAACTGGGAAGCTTGGGTCTTTGAACTTGGGGAAGGAGAGGTCACTGACCAACAGGAAGTGTGGGGGAAACCTGTCACCCTGCTGGAAACTTCTCTGAAGGAAATGGCTATCTGAAGTTTGGGTGGAGGCTGCTGGGCACTGGTAACTTGGGCACCATCCCCGATAGCCTCAGGGACATAGCTGAGATGCATGTCTAGACCTATAGCCACGCTATAACCCTGAGGCCCCTGCACCAATGATGGGAATGTCGTTCTGTATGCTGTGAATGTGTGTTGCTCTGATGTGGTTGATAAATAAAACACTGATTGGCCAGTAGCCAGGCAGGAAGTATAGTATAGGTGGGATAAGCAGAGAGGAGAATTCTGGGAAGAGGAAGGCTGAGTCAGGAGTCTCCAGCCAGAGAAAGAGGAAGCAAGATGTGAAGGCAGAACTGAGAAAAAAAAAAAAAAACAAGCCACGTGGCTAAACATAACTGAGAATTATGGGTTAGTTTAAATGTAAGAGCTAGTCAGTGGTAGGCCTGAGCTAATGGCTGAGCAGTTTTAATTAATATAAGCCTCTGTGTGTTTACTTGGGTCCAAGTGGCTGCAGGACTGGCAGGTGAGAGAGATTTGTCCTGACCATGGGCCAGGGGGGACACAGGAAATCTTCAGCTGCACGACTGTAGCTAGCAGCACTCTAAGTGCATGCGCTGACTCTAAGCTCCTTAGGAAAGCCAGCTGTGGCCTGTGTGTGCCTCAGGTATACTCTGGGCACCCAGAACTGCCGTCTATTTACAAATGCAGATCAGCCCAAAGATAAGATACAGTGAGATCCGTGTGCTTTCTGGTGATGTCTTGACACACAGGAGCCTCCAAGTTCCTACCAGCACAGAGAGTTCTAGGAAGAGGTGTCAGGGAGAGGCGCCTGGGGCACACACCTGCACACCTTCCTTACCTGTGTGAGGCTGTAGCCCCACCTGTGTTGACTTTGAAGACATCGCCATGGCTGGGTGGGTCCCCCACTGCTGTTCTTGGCTTTCAGTCCCAGCTCTTAGCTCTACAGCCTGTGGTTTAATTTCTCAATAGCCAAAGACACAGGGCACAGGGCCCTAGCTCCAGGACTGTTACTCGGTTTAGGCAGGCACCATCCCCAGCCTGGAGGTCTAAGTGGAATGCAGTCCACCATACAGCACAAGATACCTCAACAGTGTGCTACATATCCTCAGCAAGTGTCTTCGCTGGGCTTCAGGGATATTTGGATTACAGAGGTTAGCCTTAATAGTGTGGGGAAATTCATTGCATTCTTTCCTGATTCCTTCACAGGTGATGCAGCAGGAAGAAACCTGGGCCTCCTTTATTCTCAGAGAGGTAAGCCCAAAAGCTACACCTGCCATATTCTAATAGAACAGTTAAAATGGAGCCAGAG
>CABHPP010131755.1:0-11700 GCA_902168425.1 Peromyscus attwateri | reverse complement strand
AAAAAAAAAAAAAAAAAAAAAAAAAAAAAAAAAAAAAAAAGAAAGAAAAAAAAGAAAAAGAAAAATGGAGCCAGAGAAAAAGATCTTTCGGGTGTCCAGGAAATAGGCCACATGAGCTGCAATTTACAAACACCGCGGTCTGAATGAATCATGCCTTCTGTGACAGGCTGCATATTTTGTCCTCACAAGAACACAAATAGTGTGCTTTCCTGGTTAGTTTTTATATCAGCTTGACACAAGCTAGTGTCATCTCAGAGGAGGGAACCTCAACTGAGAAAATGCCTCTGGAAGATCTGCCTGTAGGCAAACCTGTGGGGCATTTTCTTAATTAGTGATCGATACAGGAGGACACAGCTCATTGGTGAGTGTTGCCACCCTTGGGCTGGTGGCCCTCAGTTCTGTAAGAAAGCAGGGGGAGCAAACCAGTAAGCAGCACCCCTCCATGGCATCTGCATCAGCTCCTGCCTCCAGGTTCCTGCCCTGTTTGAGTTCCTGTGTTGGGTTTCCTCAGTGGACTGATTTGGGATATGGAAGTCGAATAAACCCTTTCCTCCCTGAGTTGCTTGGGTCGTGGTGTTTCATCACAGAAATAGAAACCCTGACGAAGACAGATGCAGGGGCCTCACTTCTTTGAATTGTGTGGAACACACCAACCTTGAATAAACCTGTGTGAGTGCCTATGAAGGTGCCAGCTCTGCTGAAGGCTGCATGGGCTCATCCCTCCCTACCAGTGCCAGCTTATCCCACCCTCACCAGCTTTGTCTTGCTCTCACCCTGCCTGGCATCAGTCCTCTCCTACCCTACACATCCCTTTCTCTGTGGTGAAGTCATTTCTGATTCACTCAATCCCTTAATTAATCGAACAGGAATTATTGTCCTCCCTTCACCTCCCCAGCAAAAACGAAACAAAAACAAAAACAAAAACAAACCAGTATCTTGTCTTGTCAGAGATGTCCAATGACAGCAAGCTTTAGCGATGGTTAACATATGCACAGGTGTTAATCTTTGGACTCAATCAATATAAATAAAAGTGAGAATAATATAAGTTCAGGGTTAGAACACCAAACAAGTAAAACTGCTTGCCTAAAGGAAAGCTTTGTGTTTCTGGACAAGTGTGTGTGTGTGTGTGTGTGTGTGTGTGTGTGTGTGTGTGTGTGTTTGGGTGCAGTATACTTACATGGTACCTGTAGGGGTGTGAACATGTATGTGTGTTTGCAGTGTGCCTGGGTGGTACCTGTAGGTGTGTGAGCACGAGTGTATGTGTGAGTCTGTGTCATTTGTAATGGGGCTGTGGTATTGTATACTACATGATGTCTGGTGTCTTTAGACCCTGGATGTATTTTTGAAAACCAGAATGGCAAAGTTGGCCCCAAAAGGTTCGTAGTCAGCGTACATATTCTTCTATCCTTGTGTAGGTTTCCCCGAATCAGTCTGATTTCTAAAGATTCATGGGTGTTCAGACTGACAAAATGCACGTGTGACTCTGAAGAAGACAATCGTGAAATCCCAGCAATGAGCAAACTAAAGAAGCTGAAGAAGTGAGGCTGATGGAGTTGGCAGACACAGTGGGAAAACATGATGGAGGTCACGAAACAAACATTAAAAACCTAGAGACGGTTGCCCAAGCATGAGGACCTGAGTTCAATCCTCACCACCCACATAAAAGACAGAGCAGGGCAGGCCATGCCTACCCTCTCAGTCCAGGGAGGCAGAGGCGGGAGAATCCCAGGGACTTGCTGACCAGCAAATCTAGCCAACCAGTGAGCTCAAGGTCTAATGAGAGTCCATGTCCCAAAAGATAGTGTGGAAGGAACTGAGAAAGTTTACGTCTAACATCAGTTGATTTCTAGCTTCTCCATGCACAGGTGTAGCATGTCTGCACACACACACACACACACACACACACACACACACACACACACACACAATAGAGTAGTTTGTGTCATGGTTCACATGCACTGCATGCACACACATGAGTGTGTGTGCGCGCACACACACACACACACACACACACACACAAAATGGAGTAGTTTGTTTTGTGGGTTGGATGTAAAGTGTTCACAAGCTCATGTGTCTGGATACTGTCCACAGCTGGTGGTGCTGCTTTGGGAAGTTCTGGACCCTTTAGGAGGTGGAGCTTTGCTGAGGGACACAGTTAATGGGGGGGCTGGGCTTTGAGGTTTATAGGCTGACTCCTCTTCCAGCCTTGGCTCTCTCTGCTTTCCAGCTGTCAATACAACAGACCAGTGAGCTCCCCGTCCGACCTCATCATCTCCCCACGATGATAGGGACTCAGCTCCCTTGAAACTGTGAGCCAGATAAATCCCTCCTTTACATCGCTTCTGCTAAGTGTTTTTGTGAAAACAACAAGGAAAGTAACTAACCCAGTCTGCCACTGCCATGAGGCCATGAATGAGGTGACAGCAATTCCTGTCAGTGGCTGTAGAGACAGGAGACGAGGAGGGGGAAGAAGAGCTGTCATTTGCAGCCCCGTCACCTCTTGCAGAAGTGTATTGGCTACTTTATGTGGCTGTGGTAAAAGACAATTTAAGGAAGAGAGTTTATTTTGGCTTCCAGTTCCAGAAGGAGGGAGGTGTGGAGGCGTGGCAGCAAGCAGCAGGTGTGTGACAAGAGCAGGAAGCTGAGAGGCCACATCTTGTAAGACAAGCTCAAAGCAGAGAGAGCTAACTACAAGTGGAGAGAGACCGTGAATTCTCAACTCCCGCCACTAGTGACATACTTCCTCCAGCAAAGCCACGTGTCCTAAACCTCCCCACACAGTACCACCGACTGACGACCTGGTGTCCAAGTGTCTTAGCCAATGGAGGGCATTCTTATCAAAAGCACCATGTGGAATTAGCACACATGGACTGTGCCTGAAAATGACAACCTAAGCTGTTAAACAAAAGAGATAGATCAAACAGGACAGACCTGAGACAGAGACCAGGAAGAATAAACAAAAAATGATGGGCAGTGATGTTCCAGATGGCACTCACAAAGCTCACAGGAAAGACACCAAAGGAAATGTAGAAGTTAAGGAGACCTCTGGCTTGGCTTGCTTCTCTTTGCTTTGATAAACCCCACAACAAAAGCAACTTAGGAAGGAAGGGGTGTGTCTTAACTGTGTATGTCACAGCCCGTCACTGAGAGAAGTCAGAACAGGAACAGAAACCCTGGAGGAACATTGCTCTTGGGGTCAGTCACTAGCTTGTGATCAGCTATTTTTCATATATAGCCCAGACCACCTACCTGGGGGTGGCACAGCCCAGAGTAGGCAGGGCCCTCCCACATTCATCTTCATTCAGAACAGTCCCTCAAAGACATGGCCACTGGATAATCTGATTGAGGCTATTTTTTTTTCAACTGGGCTTCCTATTCCCAGGTGATGCTAGGTTGTGTCCAGTCAACAGTAAAATGTAACCCAGGCAACCTGACATTCCCATGCACCAGCAGATTAATACTATTTCAGTGATCATGTTATTTAAATGATCGAAGTAATACTACAGACTCACTGAATCCCAACCAAAATTCCAGTGACATTCACCACAGAAACTGGGGGGTGTCCTAAAATTCATATGACATAATCCCAAATAGCCAAAGCATCCAAAGCAAAAAAATAATAAAATAAAATAAATAAGGTGAGAGGTCTTTAACCAAATTTGTATTACAGAGCCAGAGAAGCAAGCATAACATAATCTAACAGAACTAAATTCTATCCCCTTGAACAGAAGAATCAGAATCTAACCCTCAGATCTCTAGCCTTTTGTTTCTTGGCAAATGTTCCAGAGGAAACATTGAGGGAAATACAGCCTCTTCAACAAATAGTGCTGGTAAAACTGGATATCCGTGTGCAGAAGAAATGTGTGTCCCAGTCCATCACTGAAGGGAATGAGAGCAAGAAGCAAAGCAGAAACTGTCGAGGAATGCAGATCACTGGTCACTCACTGTCTTATGCTCAGCTGAATTTGTTACACAGCACAGACCACCTCCCTGGGATCTGGTGGTCTGACCAAAACTGGATCCCACTCCCATAGTCTGTACCCAAAACAAAATCAAATCAAAACGGATCCAAATCTTTAATGTAAGAGCTGAAACTCTTGAACTAGTTGAGGGAAATAGAAGGAAACTTGAAGATATGGGTATAGGCAAGGACTTTCTGAAAAGGGTTTGAATGGCTTGGGAAGTACGAATTGATACATGTGATTACAAGAAACTAAAAGGCTTCTGTGCAGCCAAAACAAAATTCAGCAGAAGGAGGAGACAGCCTCTGGCACAAGAGGAGACCTGAGTCAAAGACTCATCTGAGAGAGGATTAACATATAGATAACACAAAGAATTCCAAAAAATTAAAGAGCAAAGCAATTAATCCAGTCAACAAGTGGGTCTGTGAGCTAGACAGCTCCAAAAAGAAGTACAAGTGGCCAACAGATACTTGAAATGTGCTCTATGTCCTTGGCAACCAGAGAAATGCAAATCAGGCCTAGAGATTCCATCTTACCCCAGGCAGAATGACTGCCACCAGTAAACAGCCAGCCAACAAATGTGGGCAAGGTTGCTGGGGGAAAGGGAACCTTGTTCTCTGATGGTAAAAATGTAAATTAATATAAACAGTATGGAAACTGTATGGAATTATGGAAAAATAAAAAAATAGAAGAAACGCCAGGTGTTATAGATCCACCACCCCAGGTATGACTCAGGAGGATCCCAAGTCAGCTCGTCTCAGAGACATGTGCACATCCATTTATTGCAACACTGTTCACAATGACCACAAAAATGGAACCAATCGAGGTGTCTGTCAATAGATAAATGGATGTGTTAAGTGGTGTATGTGCATAATGGACTTTTATTCAGAGGTAAAGAATGAAATTCTGCCTGATACAGGACAGAACTGGGGGGATCACCAGGGTAAACGAAATCAGCCATACTCAAACATCAGCAGCACATGTTTTCTCTCTCACAAGGAATTAAGGCAGAAAAAAAGAAGCATGTGAAGTTAATAGGAAATGCCAAGATGCAGAAGGGGAAGGGAGAGCTGTGAGAAAAAGTAAAAGATGTGATAATGTGATCAAAGTGCATTATACTCATGAGTGGAAATGTTAGAAGGAAGCCCTAAAAAACCCTCATTTTATACAATTAACATATACTACTATAACATAAAACAAACAAGAACACTACTGTGATACATGCTTTCACCTGGCGGTGACATGAGGTCATTGTGTTGAGATACACTAGACACGAAGGACATATACTAAGTCCACTGTCATGAAGAGCCTCGAAAGTCAGACATGGAGAGTACACAGTGAGTGCCCGAGGCTATGGGGACATAGTGAGTTACTGTTTAATGAGTGGTCAGTTCCAATTTGAGAGTACAAAAATGTTCTAGAAGAGAATGGTGTGATGGCTTCTCTGGAATAAGCTCACCAATGATGATTAAGGGTATAGTAATTGTGCTCTGTGTAGTTTATAGCAATAAAAATGAGAGCAAAATGATTTAAAGTAAAAGTTAAGGGTCCAATTCAAAAGACGTGAGAAAGACACCAAAGGGACTTGACAAAATTATCAGGAAAAGGTAACAGAGAAGGCATAAATAAAAGGCACAAAATTAACAGAAATGTATAACGTGTCATTTGTTTTACTTAATTAGAAAGTAGATAATACTTGGTGTTTGTAAGGCATGAAGGAATACATAGAGGGTGTCAACACAAATGTTAGAAATTAAATGGAAGAAATAATGCCAAAAGTTACACAAGAAAATCTTTTGCAGGTCTACAGAGACTCCTAATCCCCAGAGCCCTGGCCCAGGGAAGACCTACAGGAGCATGGACAATGGAGGGAACCTAGCTCCTGCCCTCCTCAGCACCTGACATCTGGGCTCAGGGCACTCAACCTTCAGGAGACAGCTGCTCTCTGGCTTCCCTCTCTTAGATGGCTTTGCTGTGTTGGGATGGGTCCAGCAACACCGGATCATAGAAGACAGCCTCCAGGCTGACAGGAATCTGATCTCCCAGTAGACACTGTGAGCAGAACCACATAGGCACTAAGAACCATGTTGGGGTCACCTCTCTTGTCTGAAGACTTCTGGGGAAGCTGCTGGGCTGTCTCAAGAAGAGCTCGTGGGGTGCAGCCAGGTACTCGTATTTCCTCCAGTTCTTACACTTGAGTCGGAGCAGGAATTTCTGCCAAGCAACAGGTGGGGCTTCTTCCATGACGGTTTGTGGATCATGGCTTCTGTTAACATGGCCCCATCTGCATGTTAGGTAGAGAAACTTGACTTTCCTTTCTCGCCATGGCTCTCTGGTGGCACCCTTTGCTGGATTCCAACACAGTCTCTATTTTTTAAGTTGCTTTGATTTCCATATTAGGCTTTGGAGAGGCAGATGGTAGGCATCTGGGCCTACACAGTCATTGCTAGATAAGGGATACTTCAACTCTTCAAAGAGACTTAATTCCTACACATAAAACCTACCTCCAACCAATGATTCAGTATAAGCTCATATTGTTCTTCAAACTTAACTCACAGATACCTGAAACATTTCCTAATATCTCCTTTCTCAAGCTTAGAGCTATCACTTATAGATGAACAGTCCAGCACAAAGATACATTCTGACTTAGCAGGACAACCCAATGGTCACACTGAATGGACACTGGTCCCACATGCCAGCCCAGAACCTTTCCTGCTTCCAGGACTGGAAGTCATGAGGGTAATTCATCCCTGTGCCGTTAAGCGGTATCCTCAAAAGTGAACTGTGGGCCAAGTGAGGTAGCCCTCAGACAAGGTGCCTTCTCCTTGCTCAGATTCATTTTTGTCCTTATTCCCAACTGTCTGAAGACCTTCCCGGAGCTGGCTAGAGTCAGTCTAGCTTGAGCTGGAACTTGCTTCTGAACCTGATTTGGGCATCTGCTTCCCAATCCCGACTTCCCTCCTTTAACCTCTATTTGTCACTTCCCTTGGCTGTGACAGAACACAGGAAGCAAATGAAGGAAGAAAGGTTCAGTTACCTCAGCTTCAAAACCTGCTGTCTATGGCCTCTCAGACACACTGTTTGAGCCCGTGGTCTATGGCCTCTCAGACACACTGTTTGAACCTGCAGTCTATGGCCTCTCGGACACACTGTTTGAACCTGCAGTCTATGGCCTCTCGGACACACTGTTTGAACCTGCGGTCTATGGCCTCTCAGACACACTGTTTGAACCTGTGGTCTATGGCCTCTTGGACACACTGTTTGAACCTGCAGTCTATGGCCTCTTGGACACACTGTTTGAACCTGTGGCTGAGCTGTGCATCATGGTGAGGGCACAGGGCAGAGGAAGCTGTTTACCTCCTAGGGGCTGCAAAGCAAAGATAGCAGGGTAGAGAAGAAACTGGACCCAAGATTCTTTTCCAGGCTCTCTCTAGGAGCCCAGCTTCCTTACTCAAGCCAATACCTACTTTAACCATCCCCAATAGCAAGATGGGCTTGCTGAACAAGCCGTTCTGTGTAGACTTTGAGAATCACTCTTTTTAACTATTCCTTGAACACCCCTTCCTGGCATGACCAGGGAGGGCCACCTGGCCCTGAGAGGCAAGTGGACATTGGCTCAAACTTACCCAGATAAATGGTGTCTTCTCTGACCTTGTCATTTTGAAGGACTAGGAATGCTCAACTCCTGCATCGAGGAAGGAAGCCAATGTACCCAACCCCAGCTTCTCCGTTAAAATGCACATTCATTTATCAGGCAGACCATGCAGCAGTTTATTTTTTTAAGAAGGGGAAAAGATATTCATAGGGCACATACCCATTTACATATATACATACCCATTTACATATGCATAACTACCCTCAGAAACACCACTCCATGAATTTAAATTTTCTTTCCTCATCATACTTGATCAAAACGCACATCCATTCTCACAGAGGCCATGAACACTAGCTCATTATAGAGAATGGCCACTGAGTCGACCAGAAATGAAACATTTTGCTCGGCATCAACAGTGACCATTCAGGTAGAGGTCATTTGGAAAAGGTAGACAAGTTCACAGCTCCCTTAGGGAAAAATGGAGAACCTCCCATGGATGGAGATGGACTTGCCTGTAGAAAAGGGTGACGCTGCTGAGCTCTCACATCACCTTTCGCCCAGCAGGAGCAGCCTCCCTCCTTGTTCATCACAGCCTCAGAAGGAAGTACTGATGGCTCACTCTCCACAGCCAGCGCATGCTACGGGGCCTGGAACCTATGATGTCAGAGGACTCAGAGCTCACCCAGCACAGGTCACTAGTGCACACTGAATGCCCAGATTCAAACAGTGACAAGGACATCACAGTATGACTGGTTACAGTGTAGCCTTGCAGTCCCCGTCATTTGCGAACCTGTAACAGCCACCGTGGTGACTTTAAAAGCTCTTTTTTTAGAATAGGAAAGTGTACGGGATTTCAATAATCTATAAGGAAAGACACCTTCCCTGCTATCATAAGACAAGGGTATTCACAGAGGCAACAGGTCCATGCTGGCCATAGGGAACTAGGTCATACTGGGGAAGTGTAAGAAGAAGGCCAAGAAGTAAATGTCTATTCTCCTGGGTCAAGCTATAGAAAAAGTATTTTATTATTTTATGTGCATGGGTGTTTTACCTGCGTGTGTGTCTGTGCTGTGTGAGTGCCTGGCACTGGTGGAGGACAGAAGAGGGTGTTGGATGCCCTGGAACTGCATTTACAGATAGATAGCTGTGAGCCTTGATGTGGGTACTGGGAATTTAACCTGGGACCTCTGGAAGAGCAACTAGTGCTCTTAACTGCTGAGACATCTCTCCAGCCACTTAGAGAAAGATTTTAAACAGAGGTATGGCTTTCTTTGGAGCCAGGACATGCAAACTCAGCCACTCAGGGAGATTGTTCATTTGCTTTCCTGGCAAATGCATACTGAGCCCCACTCCATGTGCTGTGTGGGCACTGCAGAAAGTGAGGGCCACTTGGCCTCCATCCTGGGCTCTGCTTACTGCTGTTCTTTTCACTGTTAGAGTGTCTGCAGGATGTCCCTCGGGTGGGGTTTCCCTACACTTCTGAGCCACTGTTCATGTGTCACCTGCCATTCCCTCCAGTCTCCCATAGCTCTGCTCCACCTGCCGTAGCGAGCAGCTATCCTCTCCTCCAAGTTTGTGGCCCACAGTCCAATCCGGCTCACTTAAGGAACATGACCGTTCACTGTCTCTGGTGGCAAGGGGTATTTATAAAACAGAAAGACACTTCCAGTGGACCTTGGCTGGCTGCTCACCCTGTCAGCTGACCTGCACCAGCCTCGTGCACCTTCCCAGCTGGTGAGGCATCACTGGCCTCAGGGAACAAGTCTCATTCCCGAAACTTCTGTATCAGTTACTTTTCTCATTGATGTCACAAGATAACTGACAAACATCTGGAGAAAAGAAGGCTTTAATGTGAGCTCACAGTTCCAGGTATAGTCTATCATGGTGGGGAAGCCATGCCGGTTGGAGCTTTACTTCCATATCCAAGGAGCAGAAGGATGAACGTTGATTCTTATCTTAGTTTCAGCCTGAGACTCCAGTTCCCATGATGGTGGTGCCCATGTTTAAGGTGAGTCTTTAACCCTCACTTAACCCAATCTAAAATTCACTCATTGACATGCCCAGAGATTTGTCATCTAGGTGATTCTAGAGTCTGCCAAGTTGATATCAGCCATCATGGCCGAGTTCAACTTATGAAACGTGCACATGCCGTACCCCCTTCTCCTCCCCAGCCCTCCTCGATGGTCATCTGAAGGCTGCTTCCAGCTGATCCACTCTACAGGTTCAGATCTCTTTCCTTTCTTTGTTCTGTTGCTGTATTTATATGCACTTTCCCTCAACATATGGTATGTGCATGTGCATGAGCGTGTGCACGTTTCTGTGTGTGTGTGTGTGTGTGTGTGTGTGTGTGTGTGTGTGTGTGTGTTCCTTCTCCGCTGCTGCCTCAAGCCTGACATGCAGCTGGAGCCCCATCAGTGTGCAGCCAGTGTCACCTCCCTCAGGTCCGGGCTGAACTGCCATGTGGATCAACATGAGCACTAAGGCCATCCTTACAATGTGTTAGTCATGTCTCCACGGTTCTGATGGAACCAGGTCTGTAACAAATCATTTGCTAACAGAGGAAGCTCTTTCAAGCAGATTCACCAGTGGCTTAAGTATGAGAGGAGAACTGGAGTGGAGACAGGCGCATGAAGTCACAGATCCTGGTGGTTTGTGCTGACTGTCAACTAGACAGGATCTAGAACCGCCTAGGAGGCAAACTTCTGAGCATGTCTGTAAGGGAGTTTCTAGGTTATGTTCATTAAGGTGGGATGACTCACCCTACACACAGGTGGCACGGTCCCCCTCGGATAAAGTGAGCTGAGCACCAACATTCATTCATCTCTGTCTGCTTCCTTACGGAAGATGCAGGGTGACGGCTGCCCTGCACCTTCTTTGCCATAGCTCCCCTGCGGTGATGGACTGTACCATGGCCTGTGAACCAAAAACGAACCCTGGCTTCCCCAGGTTGCCTTCTGTCAGGTGATTTGTTAGAGCAGCAGAAAAGGATACCACCAGCAAACGTTGCTCCACCTTTTTGACATGGGACAAAATCCAGAGCCCTGCTCAGCCTCTCGTGTGTCGGAGCAAGCGTAGTCTCACATCAGAGAGCAGAGGCCGAGTGTCCTCGCTGTAGGCAGTCTGGCAGGGAGTTGCCACCTCCCACGGGGACCCCTCCATCTTCCCACACCCGGCATGCCCTGGGCACAACAAGGGGCATAATTTTGTCTTTAATGGTTCGTAATGGCTGTGCCTTTGATATCCACTTGTTCTTGACCCTCAGTAAATTCAGTTTCAGGTCTATAAATGATCACACCCCACCTGAGCTATTCTGTGGGACACTGAGAACATCCACACGGGTTGTGGGGGGGGGTATAACTCTAAACAAGTGCCACGTCCACTGAGAGGTGCACGGGGGGGGGGGGGGGGGGGGGGGGGGAGGGGGGGCGAAGCCACAATGATAGTAGCACTCATGAGGGAGACAGGCTGCTCAGGTTTCCGTGGTCTGTGATGAATGTACAAGAGCAGACGCTGTGTGGCAGAGTAGCTGTAAGTGATGTGTATCAGCAGGATTCAGAGAATGGTTAACTCTGTTGAGCCTAATGGCACTGGCTTATCACAGCATTCTCTGGGTTATATGATTATTCTTCCATGGACTAGAGCATTGTTAGGATCTCCAACATACCAGATAACTCTCTCTGTGTATACAGGACCAGGGAGTGAAGCTTATCAATGTGGCCCTGACAGGAACTGTCACAGTGTGGACTCACAGGGGTAGTGGTGTGTTCCCATGGCCTGTACACAGAATCGTGGCGGGACACAGTTCGCTGCAGGGTGATGTTATCTTGCCCCTGTCCTGAGGGAATGAGGCATTTTTCTGACTTGAAAAGACTCAGTGTTGGGACACAAATGGGACAGTCTCCTGGGGGATGCTGGTGTTGGGCACAAACAATCAGACATCTAGAGCTCACAAAAGTGTGCACTGGGAACAGGGGAGCACATGCCAGGCTCCGAGCATGTTGGGAGTTTGAATGAGAATATCCCACATAGGCTCGGGTATTGGAACGCTTGGTCCCAAGTGGTGCTGTTTGGTGATGAGCTGCAGCCTCGCTTCAGGCACAATATCTCTGGGGAGGTCCTTATCCCACTTCCAGTCCACTGTCT
>CABHPP010131754.1:15100-32268 GCA_902168425.1 Peromyscus attwateri | reverse complement strand
TCTTCCTGTTGTCTGTAGATGCTGATGTAGAACTCTCAGCTCCTCCAGCAGCATGTCTGCCTGTATGTTACCATGTTCCCCACCATGACAATAATAGACTAAATCTCTGAAACTGCAAGCCAGCCCCAATTAAATACTTTCTTTTATAAGAATTGCCACGGTCATGGTGTCTCTTCACAGCAATAGAACATTGACTAAGACAGTCTCTTTTTTTTTCTTTCTAGGTTCTGAAACTTTGTTAATAGGCATTTATAAATATTGTACCTTCTGAATGCATTAATCTTTCCAACATGCCTCCTCCTCCTCTCCCTTGATTATATCCTAAATGCTAGATGTTAGGTCAGCATCACATGTTTGCTTTTTCCTTTTAGCATCCTCCTGTCTTTACATGGAAGGAGGGTTCTTGCATATAACACATTCCTTGGATTTGGCTCTATATCTACTCAATGTCTGCTCTTGAATGGTGTTGTCTCAGTGAGACAAATGAGTTATTTTGTTACAATTTTACTATTGACCCATCTGTTCCTCATCCCTGTTTTTAATCTGTTCCTTTCTTCCTTTGGATTAATTAAGTTTCCTAATATTCCATCTTATCTCCTGGCTTACTGAACTTTACTATTCATATTTATTAAAGTTTTTAATTTCTGGTATGATAAGCAATATATCCATATGATGATTAAAAATATCACTTAAAAAGTTCTTTTCACAGAGATCTGCCTAGCTCTGCCTCCTGAGTACCAAAACTACACAGAGAAACCCTGTCTGGAAAAGCCAAAAAAAAAAAAGTTCTTTTCACATTTGAAACAAACATTATAAGAAAAAACTAAGTAACTATTCTATAAGCCTAAGTAAAGTAGCTTTCTGTAGTTTAACGGTACTGGATGATTATCAAGGTTTATATGTGGTTGTTTGACAAATAAAAGTGATGTGTAAAATCTGGCATCAAAATATACTAGTTTCTAAGCTGGATACTCTAAGAAATTCATTCATTTAAATAAGTCTTTGATTAAAATACACTAGGCAATGTAATGCGCTATAGGCAACATTGAAGGAGATGCTGGAAGAGTAGGGCCAAGATTCGTGGCTTAACACTGGAGAGTTATCAGGTCATTAGTCATTGATATGGCTTTTATTTTCTGTATTAATTAAAATACTTTACTTCTCAAGATTATTATAAGGAGTGGGTGACTACCATAATGGGACTATAAATAAATACTATACAGTACCATAAAGATAACAGTAATTGAAGCTTAAATTGCTGCTTGTTTTTATATTGTTATAACTAGTGAAACATCCATCCACTTAAGACTAAGCACATGTTGTCTGCACAAGTGTACACAGGGTGGCTGTACAAGCTCGTAGGGATGGAGGGATGGGAAATACTGAATTTTCAGAATTCAAGTTTGGAAATATTTATTGGAAATTAGAGTCCTAGACAACATGTGTCCAAGATTCACAAGTGTAAAACAAAAGAAAGAATTACCCCATTTATTGTTGTTTTGAACAACATTTGATGACTCACATCCATTATATTAATAAAATTGGTCTATAATATAGACTAATTTCTAGTGCTCTTCCTTCAATATACATCCAGTATTATTTACGCAAAATCTTCCAGATGAACTTTTGGTTGCTATCTGTGTTTGACCATAGCTTCATTTCAAACAAAATTATGATTTCAATATGCATTGAAGATGTATCAAGTCAACTTCAGCAAGTCAAAGTCTGAAAGGTGTGTAACCATTCAGTTCCAATAGCCACAGCTTTACCATTAAATCCAGGCTCTGACAGTGTCACAGTAAAAATCCCATCCATCTTTACCCTTGCAGAGCACTGAGCTTGCTTGCAACTGCCCAGGACATAAGACTCCATCTTCACTTGCGTTCTTCCAAGAATCCTGTTTCTGGCAGCAAGTTTCCTGGGTACTTGATAACCTGATTGTTATATAATCACAGAAGCAACACTACAGTGATAGGGAAGCATGAGTGTCATTTTCCTCTATGAACCAAACATGACTCCTGGGTGGACTTTTGTGACCATTTTCTGGGACAGAACAAAGGTGGTTGCTTCCATGCTCCATGAGAAAGGGAATCTGGAATGAAGTTTTCCCTTTTGTTTTTCCAAAGTGTAAGTCCAAATCCTAACTTCATTTCTTCCTGTGTGAGGAAGCCCTTTTAGCAATCATGGTGGACTTTCCTTCCCCCAGCTTCACAGCTACAACAATTTCTAATTGTCACTGGGTGTTGGATGTCACTACTGGAACTTGATTATCACCTTTTCCTCTATCATTGCATCTTACTCTCCACCTTAAACTTTCCACATATACACACTTGATTTTAAACCAGGCTGAAAGCTTTGCAAAAATAAAACAAAACATATTAAAAAGGTACCTTTTAAATCTCTGGGCTCATTCCAGCATCCAGCAATATACGCACAAAAGTATTTTATCTGTATCAATTGGTCAAAATGGTTTGCAAAGGAAACACTACAGAAGTGAAATAACTACATCTATTAATAATCATTTTTACATGTTAGGCCAGGCTGGTCCACTATACATAGCATCATCAGGCCTTCTTCCTCTTACTGAATTTGACTGGACCATCTCAGGTGATCAGTTGGTGAAGACTAGTGTGGCTCTCTCTTTATTAACTCTGGTTCTTTCTCTTACTAAGATAAGGCTAATGAGTACTACAGCCTATGTGAAACCTTAAGAACATTGCAGATGACTGTGAAGGACAACCTGCCTGTCACCTCTGTGACACACAGAGGTGTGTGTCACATACCTCTGGCCACAGAGCCTGGTAGGCACATGGCTAATGCCACAAAAAAATAAAAATAAAAATAAAAAAAAATCAGGATATTCTGTTCAGCCATTCTGAGGCACTTGATGCTGGTATACATCTTAGAATATTTAACTTTTCCCTAGTATATGTAGTATGACAGGCCCATAGCGTGGAGGAAATTGGCTCAGACCAGTTGCCAAGGCATGCACATAACATACTTCCTTATGGGCCAACCTGGAGTCTGCCTGAGGGCCTAGCAACAGGTGCTGTCAGAGGTCCTGATCAGGCCCAGCCACTGTGGGATGACCACACAATGTCACCAGATCTGACACAGCCTGGGTGCTGGGAGGAGGGTACATAAGGCTTTCCCCATTACTGAATAAATGAGTGCTGTTTGCCTTTCACCTGACTCCTGGTGTCTGTGCCATTGACGCTGCGCCGCCTTCTTACCCCCTCCCCTGAGAGAGCTGTTAGGACACAGAAACACCTACTTTCTTCTTCTTTCCTTGCCGTTGTCCCCTCTCAATCTCCCTCATTTTCTCTTGTTCTTTCAGATCCACATTAAAAGTGTATTTAAGCTATGACCTTAAGTTTCTCAATTCCTTTTGGTGATCTCATCCAATTTTTAGTTTCTTTGTCTTTCTACGGATGAGTTAAAAATCAACACCATCTACTTTGGCCTGAATTCTAGAGCCCCCATCTTTAAGGAAAGTAAATTTTTACTGCTTTATTTATATCTTGAATTTAAATGTCCCAAACAGAGCTCAGTGTGCTTCTAGACCTGTCCTTCCCAGTTTCTACCAGCAATATGTAATTATCACACCAACTTCTGGTTTTTCCTTGAGTTTGTCTTCAATTTTTGTTTACTGTCTCTCAAGCCACACAGTCTTCAAGCTGCATTGTGTTGAAGTAATTACTATTTTAAAATAAATATCCTCTCTCAGAGCTGTTTCTTTCTTTTCATCCAATTACAAGCAGTCTGGTGTCTTGTGTAGATCACTAAAACAGCTCTCAAGTACCACTTTGACCAAGATTAGCAGGTTCCCAATCATCCCTGTTATCACAGTTCAGACTTCCTCCTCAAATGTTAGCCTGCCTCAGTCTCCAAACTAGATTTAATCTGAGAGAAAAAGGTATATGGTTCCAGCCCTTCATTCATCATCAAGTTCCCCCTGCTTTCCATCTTTCCACTAATAGACTTTGTGACCCAGTAATTTACTTTGTATCCAGCTCCCCTAATGAATCTGTTTGCTTTTACAATACCCTGCTCCCTGAGAATTCGGACATGCCATCACTGAAGGCTAGACTGATCACTAGACCCTGGTCTGATGAGCTACTGTTCCTCGGTGCTCCTTCAGTACCAGTCTCTGGAGTGCTAAACAGCTGCTTCAGTCCCTGATTCCTTCTCCTAAATCCCTAAAGACCACCCTCTCTGATGCTGCCCACCTGACTGAGAACACAGAGGACTCTGACCTCAGTGCACTGCCCTCTCAACAGGTAACATTCCTGAAAATACTATATAATCTACTTCTTTTATCAATGTAACGATGGGGAGAAATTAAACATATTACAAAATAATATTCATACTCAAATTACTTTTCTTCAGTGTAGAAGGTAATTGAAACTCTCTATTTGTGACTATGTGTGTTCAACCCCACAGGGAAAAAAATAAAAAGTAATACTTCAAAAGTAATCACTTGTTTCTCACCTGACAGCCTATAATTAATCTCATTAATTTTTGTTTATCGCACTTATTAAACCAATCAGTTGTTTGTGTTTTTGGAAGACTGTGACTAAAACCTTAAATGGGAAGGATTATTTCTCATTTCTGACACATGCTCTTGACTTAATCTTCCAGTCTATGACTGGGTCTTGGATTAAAAAAAAGATATATTTTTTTTTGTCAACAAAGATAATGAACATGTATCACATACCAAATACTTCTAGAATCAAACAAATAATTAAATGACAGAGTTGCAATTTAATGTGCACACTTCATCTGAAAGAATAGGTGCACAGAAAATGAATTTTAAAATATTAAACCTGACATGTCTGGTAAAACACTGAGGTGAATCCTTTTGCAATGGAAAAGCCAACATTATCACACTTAAACTTTAATGTTTCTTTGGGCAAGTCTGTAAGTTTATTTGTTTGAATCCTCCTTCTTTAGCCCACTCCAAAGACCATAAGTGAAAGAGGTAGATGATCTTACTATGGTATTTTGGTACAGGGTTCCAAATGCTAAATTTGGAAGTCCTCTTACACTGATGCCTCCCAGGAGTAAGGATGCTCAATATTTATCGAGAAGGCGATACACTTCCTGGATCCTTTTACTAAGCCAATAGAGATGAGCTCATGGCAAATAATTTAAGAGCAATGGCTCCCAGTCAAGGGGCAGAAAACTGCCATCCTTGTTGCCACCTATCAACTCTCCCATACATTTGAATTTCTCTTCCAAAATTATCAACAGATCTATAAGAAAAGCCATAGGAAGACTCCAAGAAATAGAACATTACTAAGTTACTTCCAACTTCCTGCAAAGCAGCCATCGCAGACCTCTCCCTTTCCAGCGCAACATGCTCACTGCTGGTGCTGCTCAGCGTTAACTCAAATGGACTCATGCCCTGAAGCTTTGCTCTGCAGTGCACTGCTAACCCAATAATAACACATCATAACCCTCTAACCCAGAATCGCAACACTGGGAAAAAGACCTTGTACAAAGGGAAGACACTGGGACTTGGAGAAAATCTATATTGAATTACCAAGACCTAATAGCACCATTTGCCAGATAGTGCGAAGTAGGAACAGACCTCCACACTTGAGCCCCCTGCGGCAGTGATATTTAGCCAAGGGTGATTTTGATTCAGGGGTATTTGAACACCTAAGGAGACATTCTGGTTGTTACAACACAAAGGGGCTGCTGTTAGCAAATGATGAGTAAAGGAGGCCGATAGACATCACATAATACCTAAGGAGCCTCTACAACAAAGAATTATACAGTTTAAGACATCAGGAGTAACCAAGTAGAGACAGTTTGCCCTAGTGAAAACCTTACAGGCGGATAATTTCCAGAGTCCACCAGTACTCTGAATCAGTCCTCTCTGCCTGCGATGCCCACCTTTCCCTCCACACAGCTTTCCATCTCACACGTGCTTTCCACCATGCTGTTCCACACTGAAGCTGTTCCATGTGCACACAGCAACAGAACTCTGACATACGAGGGGTCTCTTTTGACTGTGATTGAAAATCAACAGAATACATAGTTTGGGGACTTAGTTCACCCAACTACTTGTGTTTTGTTGTTGTTGTTGTTGTTGTCTTTGCTTCTGAATGTCTTTTAATCATTCTGGCTGATTTCCAAGCGAATAAATCTTCCAGGCTAAAATAAAATCATTGATTTCTATTTCTACTCCAGAAGCTCCTGTGTAGCACAAGTTTTGCTGGAGAATGTTTACCTAAGTCTTTTAAAAATCATTAAATAAACTGAGCACCTAGTGGACACATGATACTGTCGTGGGTATCGTGTATGTGGCTATGAATAGGCAGGGATTGGGAGGACAATTAACAAAACAAAGGTGGGTAAGAAGGGGAAGGGTTGCTGGGTGGTGGCGCACGCCTTTAATCCCAGCACTCAGGAGGCAGAGGCAGATGGATCTCTGTGAGTTTGAGGCCAGCCTGGTCTGCAGAGCAAGATCCAGGACAGGAACCAAAGCTACATGGAGAAACCCTGTCTTGAAAAAAAAAAAGAAAGAAAGAAAGAAAAAGAGAAGGGGGAAGGGCTGTTAATCCTATCAAGTGTTTCCAATGACTCACTTGCTCCCTCCTCTGAAGAACTGAGCATTTGATAGGTAATTACTGAATATCTGTTATATATCATGCATTAGGAAGTAAAACAGTATACAAGCATTATCTGGATCTTTCCTTATGGTGTTTATATTACAGTGAGGAGAAACAGGCAGGGACATCATTATTATCACAAAATATGATAAATACTATGATAAACTGCATATGACACCTTCAGATAAAACAGTAGTTCAGTCCTGAGTGGAATGTCACCTTCTAGAGGAAATTACTAGCAAATGCCAAGGGTGAGAACAAAACCTCAAATACATGCAACCATTTAGACAATACTTCACCAATGTTAATGCACATCTGATTCACGTGGGAGCTTGTTAAAATCTGACTAATTGGTCTTGGGTGAGGCATGAGATTCTGCACTTCTAAAAGCTCCCATATATTGTGAATACCATGCCCCAGCCACCACTCTTAGAATAGTGAGCTATCAAGATATTTCTTTGCTAATCAGCTGCCTGTGAAATGGTCTTTTCTCCTGAATCCTGTCTCTTGTGCATTCTAATTTTCAGTATCTATAGTGTCAGGGACAGATAAATGCAAGCATACATGGACACACATCAACTCAGATAATTACATGTACACAGAGACCTGCACACACACACGAATAGAGATACCAGCATGCATACACAAACATGCATACATGTTGATGTACATATTTTTGCATATGTGACCTGAGTTATATCTATATGAGAGACTTCCAAGTTTAGATGGTATCATAATGTTCATGATTTGGGTTATTTATTAAATACTGTATCAAAAATGAGAATTGGACTGATTATTTTCAATTAATGAAACATTAGTATGTTTCTATAATCAACTTTTATTTTGGTAAACTTTATGAAACCATTTCTTGATACTCACAAGAGTTCTGGTAGTGGATTGTATATCTCCTAATGGAGCATCTAAACTCAGGGCCATAAACCTCAGAACAAGGTGTAGTGTGTATCCCTCTCACTCTTGAGACCATCAAACTGCATTATCTTTCAAGTATTTTTATTTCCAGATTCAGAATGATTCCCCCTTCCAGATGCAGTGAGTCAGGGAGAAGGATGAATCAATGATGACTAAATAATAAAGTGCAGGGTGAAGATTTGTCTGCAAAAGAAATGTAACAAACAGAGAGGAAAATGGCACATTTTATCAATAATTGGTCTTGACAATTTTGGCGTAGCTCAAAGGGAAATTCAAAAAGGACCTGACTCCAAGGGAATGATTTGGAAGAGAACCACCTGGTTCCTTGTGGCATTCTGCTCTACCTCAGCCTCCAAGGTCCTGGACAGCTTAAGAAGGGTAGAATGTCTGAACCTAAAAGAGATGCCTGCTTTATTTATGATAAAACCCATAGAAATCTGTTTTTCACAGAAGGTGGCTGGTTCTGCCCCAGAATTGTTCGATGAAATTAAAAGAAAGGGTATTTTCTGTCGTTTTTGGTAGTGATTATCCAGGGTGAACCTCTCTCTGCAGCACCAGCCACACTTGACTTCTTTCTCCATCTTGAACACACTAAGTTCATTCCCACTTAGTCTTGCCCTTGGGATCCCCATTGCCTCTTAACCTTTGTATTCAAGTCTCAGCTTAGACCCTGTGTCTTTAAATAAACCACTGTCTCCAAAGCATCTAACTCATCCAACCCTTTGCTCTTTGTCTCTAAGACATGCCTGAGTCATCTTTTCTTCCCAGCATTTATAGCTAACTCCAAGCTTAATTTTTGATTGCTTGTTTTCTGTCACCCACATAGATACTGAATTCCACGAGAATAAGAATGGATCTGTCTTACTTCCTATTGCATTTCCCAACAAAGCCCAGTGATTGGCATGTGAGAGACATTTAATGACTATTTATTAATAGATACATAATAACTGCTACATGAAATAATATCTTTCTCTGTAATAGTATCATCTGTAATAGTATCTTCTCTGTTCATCTCAATTTCCTCATCTATCAATGGGACTGATAAAACTATTTACGATGATTATAAAATAAATCAACTGGTAAATACAAAAGATGATTCCCTAAGAAAACAATTGAGAAGCATTAGCTTTACTATCACTCTGGGTCAGTGTTTCTACCTTTAACATGGAGCCCTGAGACCTTGGCCCATAAATGGCTTTCACCAAATAATAGTTAAATGGAGGAAAGAATGCAGCCACAGTGCACTGAAAGGCTGTAAATGCCCGTGGCTGCGATAAAATTTTATAATTATGCAAAGGAAACATTGGTACTGGTTCCAGGGTAGTATGGATAGATAATTTGTTGCACGTCCTTCTCCCTTTTCATTCCTTAGACCACGAGCTGCTTTTTTCTGTGCTAGGTGTCACAGCAGCAAACCTCTCTATCTGAGAAAGGCTCTCCCTGTGCTCATGCACTCCAGGCTCTCACTGCGAGTGCTTGCTCCTCTAATGTCCAGAGCTGTCACCAACAGCTTCTCCTCCACTCAAGACTCTGAAGGGTCCTCAAGTACAGGGCAGTCTAATGCAGAACACCTCTTCCCCAAACACTGCGTTCTTGTGACAGGGAGCACCAACTGCACACCATTCGGCAGCCATTGAAGGAGAAGCAGAGGAGGTTCAGCTTCCCATTTGGTGAACACACACACTAAGAGAAAGAGGTGTAGGGCTGTGTGCTTGCCAGGCCGTCAGCCCAGGCTTCCTCATTCTTCCTTAGTAGCTGATTTTATAAGATGCTGATTTAAAAAAAAAAAAAAAAAAAGTCATGTCTTTCACTGTCAGTACAGAGTTTGGGGTAACCTTGGTATCTATGGCTAAAAGAGCAGCTCTGATTGCCTAGGCATAGAATGAATGCTCTAGAGGAAGGAGGGGGAAATGTTCACTAAAGCTAAACCCATATCACTAAAACCACCTGTTCTGAAATGAAGCAAAACAAAGCATCCTATTGAGATTTTTCCCCATAAGATGAAAAAAACTCTGGAAACACGTAAACAGTCCAGTTATTAAATTCTTAGATTTGAGAGCCAGAAGGCCTCTGAAGTCCAACTATTTATTTTTGTCTTGCATGTCCGGCACTATTTATTTTTCTTTTATGAATAATGAAACCCTAAAATAACACACATTACCCTTAATCATGTTTGTGCTACAGAAAAGAAGAAAGTCTCCTTGAAATACAAGCCTTTGATTCTCTCATGAGCTCACAAAATGCCACTTCTTGCCAACAGCTGGGGCTTTTTCCTTATGGAAGAAGTGTTTGGGGTTTGGGAATTTTTCCTTTGCTTTCCTTCCTGTCTTCCATTCTCTTCCCGTCCTTGAGATTTGAGATGTAGCTGTGCAGATTTTGTAGGTTTTTTTTTTTATATATTATTCAATGTCTCTCTGCAGCTGTTGTTCCTTTGTCATTAGCATTGAGATGCTTTCTTGTAACACGATGGTCCTGGCAATTGTTCTTTGAACAAGCAGCAGTAAACCCTTTGTCCCAGGTAGCAGCATCACCGCAGTCACCAACAGGACGTTAAGAAGTCAACAACTCAGAGCAGCAGCCTCTGCCTCCATGGTCCCACCACTGTTTGTGGTTCGGCCCAGGCCCAAGCTTCTCCCAAGCCTCCTAGGCCAGCCTCAAACTCGGGATCCTCCTGCCTCTGACTCCTTCAGCAAATCCTACTGGCATGTGCCATCACAACCAGGTGAGGGTAGCTCAGGTCTGAGCTGGGGCCCACAAGGCCACAAGCAAGCAGCTTTTTCATGAATTCGTACCCGACAAGTTGGGCACCAGATGTAGATGTAACCGTCTTGTTAAATAAGGAACCCAGAGCCAATGCAGAAATGAAAGCCCAAGAGGTCAGAGCTAAGAGCTAAAATCCTTACCCTTCACTGCTCTTGCTGTCCTCCTCAGCCAAGAGAGCTACTTCATGTCTGTTCGTCTTTTTTATAGACTTTCTGTTCTGCCTTCTCATTGGCTGTAAACCCAACCACATGACCTCCTCGTCACTGCCTGTCTGTACAGACCTCCAGGTCTTCTATGGTTGGTATTGAGATTAAAGGCATGTGTCTCCATGCTGGCTGTATCCTTGAACACACAGAGATCTGCCTAGCTCTGCCTCCCAAGTGCTAGGATTAAAGGCGTGTACCACCACCGCCAAGCTTCTGCTATGGCTTGCTATTAGCTCTGACCCCCAGGCAACTTTATTTATTAACATACAAATAAAATCACATTTCAGTACAAGTAAAATATCACCATAAATCTCCCATGAAATGTATTTTTTTCTAATGATACAAGGTTCAGATGGAAGCAAAGCAAAATAAAAATATAATAAGAGAGAACCATGCCAAATTGTTGGACCACACTGGTTAGAGTTTATGGTTAATTTGGGAGTTAACACTGAGCCATACAATATTGCAAATAATTAAAGCCTGTTTCCTGGTTATGAGTTATTTATTTTATACGTACACAATACAGATTGCAAGTGAATGAGCCTGAGAATAGCTCAGAAGTCACAAATCCTGTGGAACATAAGGAAGGCATTGCTGTGAGTAGGCTCATTTTCAGGCACAGGGCAAGCAAAGTAACAGGAAACATTTGTGGGCTTTTGTTTTGCTTTCTGTTTTTTTTTTTCTTTATTTTTTTATTTTTTTTTTATTTTTTTTTTATCTTGAGACAGATTCCTGCTATGTAGTCCTGGATGCCCTGGAGCTCACTATGTAGACTAAACCTTAAACTCACAGAGATCCTCCTGCCTCTGCCTACTGAGTTTTTGGATTACAGCTGTGCATCACCAGGCCTGGTCCAGGAAATAATAGCAGCAAGTGTTTTTGTTTTTATACTGAACTTCAACAAACTAGTTCAAATCAAGTGAATAAATATATATTTAACACTCGCAGTGTAAAAAAAGATACACTAAGAAGATATGATGAAAGTCTCTGGCCCCAGTAAACTCATGCCCAATAAACTTTTGAATATTTTTGAAAGCATAGATGTGCCTTTATAAGGAACTTGAAATAAGAAGTTATGATAAATTCTGGTGGGAGACAATCACTTCATTTTTCTATTATTCCTTTCTAACAGTCAATAGATTTCAGCTGTTGAAGGTTTAAGCTAACTGGATTAGCTTCTTGCTGAAAATTTTTTCCATTTCTATAATTAATTCAGGCAATAGTTGTCATGACTATGTGTTGAAAGGGCTTTCAAATTCCTAGTATAATTTTCAATTCTCCATACGCTGAAAAGTATTGATTTTTTGTACTTTACAACATGAAAAGTCATATTTATTTTTCAAAAGTCTCTTGCTTCAAGAGAAATGCATGAAAACATTTTAAAGTATTTATTTTAGAAATACACAGCTGGGTTACTCAAGAAATAAAGAAAAATTTCATGTTTTGTTTGGTTAAACCAAATCCAGAATTTACTAGGGTAAGCTGTTCTTGAAGTTGAATGTCTTAAGGACATTTATTGATTTAAGAATAATGAGCTTTGTGTTTTTCTAGGCACAGAGGAGCAAGGCCTTGGATGGAGTACAGTATTCACATGGAGTCATGACCCTCTGAGGTCCAGACAATAGCCTCATGCTTCATTACAGCTCAGTGACAGTGTGGTTTGCCTATCACAAAGGGAGTTTTAAAAGCTGTTTGTCTATTTTAGTCATGGCTTTGCATTCATGTGAGCCAGGAAGAGAGTGAAAAAGAAAAGAAAAGAAAAGTGATCTGACTCCAGAGAGTGTGCTATTCACTGGCATTATATTGGGGATATTTTATTTCTTAACTTGGATGGTGATGATGAGTATGGTTATTACATGATTGTTACATTATTGTATATGTTTCTAATATCTTCATGTCAAAGGGAAGAGAGGTAGTCTACAACAAGCAAAAGCAAAAATGGTCATTATTTTTCAAATTTAAAAATATTTAGAATATTTGTAAGAGGTGACACAGGACTAAAATGGAAGTCCCCAACCCCAAGCATTTTCTATGATTTTCAAAAAGAATGTTTCAATCTAAGAAATCTAAGAAGTTCTATGTTTCATGGAGAGATGCTTTAAATCCAGTCATGGACTGTAGATGTTGTATGTGCTGAGTCCATTAGTGATTCATTTCCAGAAGACCTTGACTGAGATTGACCAATACCATGACAACTCTTTAGAATACCACCGTAAGGCACGTGCTTTGGTACAGCTTCTAATATAACATCTATCACAGGTCCAGGTTAGAAAATTCACACATAGTTCTTTGGTGTTGATGGGACTTACTAGCTTGTTGATGAGTTTCATTTGACCATTCTAATCACACTGACTTTGATCATGTCTGGATTCTTAGAGCACTCATCAAGCATCTTAATCAATTAGATACTTAGTTCCACGTTCCATTTCATGGTCACATAAATTACTTACTCAATGATATTCAACATTCCCAAAGAAGAAATTCATCTTCAGTCACTGCCAAGCAAATTTAGAACCAGGAAGGATGTTGTTATCTTCTTGAAATCTCACTTCTCAAATTTTAAGTATCCAGTCCTATGAAGTGTATCCAAAGTATCAGCAAAAAGCAGACTGTTCGACCCAGTTAGGGTAAATGAAATAAGGGTGTTTATAATACAAACATGTGCATGGAGTATAAGCAACCCAGATTGTGGGGTACCTCAAAGCTACTTACAGTTGAATCATTAACCACTCCCCGGTCACAAAGCATAAGAATAAGTAAGGAATATCACCAGAAACTGGAAGGAACACATTGCAGTGGAGGGGCTATGAGGGCAATGAGGACTCAGTAAAGAGACTGAGATGTTAGAGAGAGGGGTCAGAAAGAATTAATACTCCAACCTTTCTTTACTGTATTCATCTGGGGACTCTCCATTGCTAAAAACCCATTGACGGACCTGAGAAGAATAGAACCCATTAGAAACTCCAGAACACTTTGATGGGAGCAATGGACAAGTGAAAGCAAAGAGAGTTGGGAGCGCAGAAAGCAGGTGACAGCTAGAACAAAGAGCTTGTGCTGGAATCCAGACTTCCTAACTCAACAACCGCTTTAAACCCAAATGTAATCCCTCTGCTGCTCAGAAAAGATACCTGATGACTTAAGCTTGACAGAATGAAAACTTCCCAATAAGAATAAAGGCACGGGCAGCATCTACTGTTGAGTCAGAGCCCAGTGAGGGTGGATCTCGGACCACCTTCTACTTGCAGAATTGGAATCAGGTCCAAAAGCTGTACTCAGGAGCAGATGGAAGCCCGCGCCGTTCCCAGGGCCAAGTAAGTGAAATGTTCCAAACACCCAGACCCACTCAGTATCCTCTTGCTAAACAGTGACACAACTCAGCATATGGCATGCTGGACACTGTGTGAAGCAGAGGACCATAGCCAAAGACAGATTTGGTCTGGTTTAAAAGAAATGGGCTAGTTTTAAGAATTTAGGAGGTAGCTTTGTGAATTATCTTTCCATGGAAGAGATTCAGCAGGTTGAAAGAGCTACAGAGTCCTAGTTACCTTTTCCCTAAAGGATAAGATCCCTGGTCTTGTCAGGTGTGCAATGGACCTCTGGAAGGCAGAGGCGGATACACAACACGTTCTGTGCTTGAGGTAAATTCCCTACATCTCTACTACTATGAGCCCCAAGGTGTATAAAGTGAGGAGTTTTCCTATTGTGGGGATGAATATCTCATGACAAAAGAGGAGACACCATATCAATTAATCTAGCATGAACAAAGATACATACTTCCCAGGACCAGTCATGGACATGACAAGAACAATGTTGGGTATATTCCACTGTAACCTGACAGATGTTATCTGCTCCCCCCATCAAGTCTATGGCTAATACTTATGTAATTATTTTTCCTCTGGTGAACATATCTCAGTGGGATGTGATAATCAAGTGAAAATAGCACTTTAATAATGTATAGCTCCTAGGAAATGCTCCTCCATTGCTGGTGGGAGTGCAAACTTGTACAGTCACTTTGGAAATCAATATGGAGGTTTCTTAGAAAATTGGGAATCATTTTGCCTCAAGACTCAGCTATTCCACTCTTGGGCTATTCCACATCATATACCCAAATGATGCTTAATCATTCCACAAGGACCCTTGCTCAACTATGTTCATAGCAGTGCTATTCATAATAGCCAGAACCTGGAAACAACCTAGATGCCCCTCAACTGAAGAATGGAGAAAGAAAATGTGGTACATTTATACATACATTTATACATATGTGGAGTATTTAACTCAGCTATTAAAAACAATGCCTTCAGGAAATTTGAAGGTAAATGGACTGAACCAGAAAAAAAAAATCATCCCGAGTGAGGTAACCTAGACCCAGAAAGACAAACATGGTATGTACTCACTCAAAAGTGGATATTGGCCATAAAGTAAAGGATCGCCAAGCTACAATCCACAGTGGTAGGATGGCCCGAGGGAAAGAGGGACACCTGAATTTCCTTGGGAAAGGGAAATAGAAAAGATCTCCTGGGTAGACTGGGGAAACATGAGGGATTAAGTTGGGAGTTGGTGGGTGGAGGGGGAGAGTAATGAAAGAGGCATCTTGATGGGGGTGTGTTTTGGGGTCAGGTAGAAACTGGGTGCAAGGGAAACTCCCGTGAATCTACAAGGATGACTCCAGCTAAGACTCCTAGCAATAGTGGAGAGGGTGCCTGAACTGGCCATCTCCTGTAATCAGATTCGTAACTACCCCAATTGTCATCAGAGAGCCTTCATCCAGTGACTGATGGAAACAGGTACAGAGATCCACAGCCAAGCATTGGGCAAGCTCAGAGAATCCTGCTGAAGAGAGGGAGGAAGGATTGTATGAGCCAGGGGATCAAGGTCATCACAAGGAAACCCACAGAAACAACTAACCTGGGCTCATAGGAGCTTACAGACTCTGGACTGACAGCTGGGGAGCCTGCATCAGACCTACCTAGGCTCTCTACATACATGTAATAGTTGTGTAACTTGATCTACTTGTGGGACTCCTAGTGATGGGAGCTGTAACTAGCTTCCAGGAACCTATTCCCCATACTGAGTTGCCTTGCCTAGCCTTAATACAAAGGGAGAAGTGCAGTCCTACCTCAACTTGATAGACCATGCTTTGTTGACATCCATGGGAGGCCTGCCTCTTTCTGAAAAGAAACAGAGGAGGAATGGACTGGGGAAGGAACAGGAGGGGAAGGTGGGGGAGGAAATAAGAGGAGGGAGGGGAAGCTGGTCGGAATGTAAAAATCAGTGAATAAATGCTATGGATATCGCTCTGTATAAATAAAATGCTGTTGGCCAGTAGCCAGGCAGGAAGTATAGGTGGGACAAGCAGAGAAGAGAATTCTGGGAAGTGGAAGGCTGAGGCAGGGAGACACTGCCAGCCGCCATGACAAGCTAGATGTAAGGCACTGGTAAGCCACGAGCCACATGGAAAAGTATAGATTTATAGAAATGGGTTAATTTAAGATATGAGGACAGTTAGCAAGAAGCCTGCCATGGCCATACAGTTCATAAACAATATAAGTCTCTATGTGTTTACTTGGTTGGGTCTGAGTGGCTGTGGGACTGGCAGGTGAGAGAGATTTGTCCTGACTGTGGGCTAAAAACTCTAGCCACAAATGGCGCCCAACAGGTTTGCGAGAGTTTCCACCTATAGTATGGTGGGAATTAGACGTCTGCAAGTGGCACATTAAGCTGCCTGGTGGATTTAGCCTTTGCTAGTACAAAAAAAAAAAAGAGGTTTCTGGGCTACACGCTGCTTTGATAGAAGCATAAAACCACTGTTTCTAAGAGTTGATGGCTCCCAGAGCTGGCGGTGGCCCAGAGCTGGTGGTAAACGTACCACCACCATGTGGGGAAGCTGAGGTGGGCAGAGCCGCAGCCAAAGCTGCTATTTTAGCCTTAGTAATGCTGCAGTTTAAAACAATAGATTCACAATAAGACAGATTCAATGGAACAAGACTTTAAATGATTTACAATGTGTAAAAATATACCTAGGCTTGGAAGAGAAAAAAAAGGAATATATAGAGTTATATAAAGAAATACATAGTTTTTAAAAATAAAATCTTTAAAGAGACAGTAAAGGTAGTATAAAAAATAAGCCCCATAAAGATGGATATTACACAGAGAATCTGGATTGTGTTGTCTTTGGGATTTTTAACTGCAGAAAAATATTTGATCATAAAAGCTGTTGAGTTAAACAAATATGTATATTTTAAAGATACCTTGACTTCAAAATTTGGATCTAAGGATATGTTACTTTGGAAAGGAGGCTCTGCTTTTGTTTCCACAGAAAGCAAGAGGCTATGGATTTGTTCCAGATTAAGATACATCAGGTTTGACCAGCCAAGACCCCCTGAAAGATCTCCAGTGACACCATGGCCCAGATGATCAACATCCAGAATGGTTTGAAGGCAACTGGCTCAGACAATACACCCTCATGGACTACTCCATAATCCTAAAATTTTCTTTGTGTCCCCATAAGATACAGCACCCTCCTCCAGCAGGAAGTAGTAAGAGAAGCTATGCCCAAATTCCCAAATATATGAAGCTGGCTTTGGAGATGGAATTGGCTCACTCCTTCTCTAAACCCAAACATATTGCTAAAAAAAAAAAAAAAAAAAAA
>CABHPP010131754.1:1681-15000 GCA_902168425.1 Peromyscus attwateri | reverse complement strand
TTGATTATAAATGTGATCTCTTTCTAAAGAAAAAAAAGGGGGGATAGTATAGATATGATAGGATAAAAGGATAGATTAATGAACCTACTTTTAAAGAGCAACTTGTTTGAAATGTTTTACATTGGTATAGGTTTTAGTTTATTGATACAAATTTAGAGTTGATTTTGTTATACTATTCTATATCTAGTATACTATTGTATACTAGAAATATACTATATATATTTCTACTCTTGTTTAAGGTATTATGCTTATACAACTCATTTAAATTGTAATGGAACAATTAGTCTTCTATGATAGTCAAACTTATAGTCATGTTCAGTTTTCTAGGTATAGATAGATATATTTCAGATAGATAGGTAATCTTCAAACACTTCAAAGACCTACAGAATGTGGCATTTAAAATATTTTAAAAATTTAGACTTTCTGGACAGTGAGACATGTCTGCTCCTGGCAGCACTGGATTTGCTTTAGAGAGGAGGATGGGCATCGAAGACACTCTATATGGAGTTTATCTTCTTCTTGGCAAAAATAGCCATTTGAGTAAGAAACTGTTCTTGCCTGGACTGCTTGATCGACTGGACATATAGGACCCATAGGAAGGTGACCACTGAACTTTGCTTGGCAAAATCATCCTTCAGGTTCCTGCTTCGCAGAGGAAACTGCCATACATTCTACAGGACTCTAGGCCTGTGGGCTGAAGACAGATGCCCCAACTTTATAAAGGAACTTTAGATGACTGTCCAGGCTGCCAGCTGTTTCTGTCTACTCTCACAAGACTCCCGAAAGTTGCTTGAGTCCTTTTCCTGTTTCTCAGGTAATATTACATCCTTCTGAGGTCTTTGATGTAGTTGAAGTCTAGATAGTTATAATTTTCCTTAGTTATGATAAAAGATAAGTTAGATATGAAACCTTAGACTCACAAATATAGGATAGATAGGATATCTTCTTTAATTTTGCCAAATACAAATAGACTAGATATTATAAATAGACTAGATATTATAACTGTAATTCTTGCTTGATAATTGTTTTGTTATATGTAATTTTACTATGTGAAAGTTAAAACCTTTCTTTAAAAAAAAAAGAAAAGGGGAAATGCTATGGATATCGCTCTTTATAAATAAAATGCTGTTGGCCAGTAGCCAGGCAGGAAGTACAGGTGAGACAAGGTGAGAAGAGAATTCTGGGAAGTGGAAGGCTGAGGCAGAGAAATCCTGCCAGCCACCACCATGACAAGCAAGATGTGAGGTACTGGTAAGCCACGAGCCACATGGAAAAGTATAGATTTATAGAAATGGGTTAATTTAAGATAGAAGAAGTAGATAACAAGAAGCCTGCCACAGCCATACAGTTTGTAAGCAATATAAGTCTCTATGTGTTTACTTGGTTGGGTCTGAGTGGCTGTGGGACTGGCGGGTGAGAGAGATTTGTCCTGACTGTGAGCCAGGCAAGACCAGAAAAACTCCAGCTTCAAATAAATTCAATTAATAAAAAAATTCTTAACCTTAAAAAATATATGTCTTCTGTATGTGACAACTACTATTTTATCCGTTCTGGACTAAGAGTTCCAGGAGTGCATACCTATGTCTGCCCTTAGGAAAGTGATTCTCTGGGATTCCTCTACTGAAGGCAGCATTACAGTTTCTCCACTGTAGCTTGGTGGAAAAGGCAGACAGCTGTGACTTCAGAGAAGTCCCTGCATAGTTTCTGCATCAGCTTTCTCTTCCCCACCTCAGGAATTAGAAGCTGGGCACAGATAACATCACTTGACTCATACCAAGAGAGCAGAGAGGGTTCTATATGATCAGACAAAGGAAAAGAACTCCTTTGACTTTTTTTTTCCACTCAGCTGAGTAGGAAGATAGAATTAGTGACTGAAGAATAGTCGGGTAACCATTCCTCTGAGAAGTCACAGGAGAATTTTTAAAAGAGGAAAATAAACTCGTGGAATAGAATGCCTTCATAACAACTGCTCTTTGATTAGCAGGTAACTGTTGTGTTGTGTGATATTTTGTTTGTGTTCTGACAAATGAAGTTTGCCAGGAGATCGGAAGGTGGAGCCACTAGTTAACCACAGAGGTCTGGAAGTCTGTATAGAGAGGAGACAGGAAGTGACAAGGCAGGGTAGAGACAGGATCTCGGCCGTTTTTGTGGGAGGATTCTGAGAGGCAGGAAGTGACTGTGACTGCCCTTCTGCTTCTCTGGTCTTTTGGCTTTCACCCCAATATCTGACTCCTGGTTTTTATTGGTAAGATTAATTAGGATCACACTTCATTGTTGCAAGTAAGTCTGTTGACCTTTTCCATGACAATCAAGATGGCATTGCTGTGACAAAGCCAAGCCACGGCACAGGCCTATCCTGCACAAACCTGTGAGTATGGGACTTTTCCAAGGAAACTGAGATACAAGATGTATTAATGATTTTTCTATTCCTGTGATAAATGCCATGACCTAGGCATCCTATAGAAGAAAGTTTATTCGGGCTTATAATTCCAGAGGGTTGTATCCATGATGGCAGAGCAGAGGCAAAACAGCTGGAGCCAGGGGCTAAGAATTTACATCTTGAATCACAAGCAACAAGCAGAGAGAGTGAACTGGAAATGCTGCCCATCTTTAAATTCTCATTCCTCCAAGAAGGTCACTCCTCCTAAACCTTCCAAACAGCACTAGCCAAAGGGGATCAACTATTCAGACACCTGAGCCTACAGAAGACATTCTCATTCAAACCATCACACATTAATAAGGAAACCATGGATATCTTCAGAAAAGAAGATTGTCAACAGTGGGGTCTGGTATGGTATGTGGTATGTTTAGGATTGGCTTAGTACACTAAGTTTGATTTCTGAGGCTTAGAAACATGGGCTAGAGGGAAAGGAAACATCAGGTATTATTTCACTCACTGCCCACAGAATAGAATTATCTATGTATTTGTTCTGATAATTCAGATGGCATATTAAAGCATTTGAAATCAAAATCCAGCAACAAATCCCTCAAAATGTAACTTTATTAGCAGGGAGAAAAATTGTTCAAGGTAATGGATATCTATTCCTTTCAAACCACAATACCAAAAATAGCAGTTTTATGTCCTAGAATTCAATGCAAGTTGCATAGTATATACCCCTAGGGTATCCTAATTTTACTGGGTATTTGAAAGAAGGAAATCTATTTTTTATTTAAAACCCTTCCTTTCTGTTGGAGGATATTTGATCGTACTGTGGCACTCCTAGACAGTGCTAATAAAGTTAACTTTGAATCAGGAGGTGGAGTCAGCTAGTAGCTGACTGTAATTAGCCATATGGAAGCCTGGAATATGGATAAGGAAGATGAAGAGGAAGGAGAAGGGAGGGACTTGGAATTCACACCCTCTCTTAGGCATTGGCTGAGTCTCTGGTAAGAAAGAAAAGGTCAGCTGGTTGCTCCTCCTCTGCTTCTTTGATCTATAAGGTTTTCACCCCAAGTTGTGACTCTGGAGTTTTCATTGGTAAAACAACAATTTAGAAAAGCACAACATTTTGTCCTTCTATACTTTCTTACACAAACACAGTTACATTAAGGAAAATAGGACAAATTTAGTTTTTTCTTTTGTTTGTAATATGAAACATAGAACAAGATACTATGGATGACATGCCAATTAACTAGGCTCTGATCTTCATATGTAGCCACTAGAATTACTTACATTGAGAAATCTAAGAAATTATGGAGAAATCAACCTTATATAATAGCAGAAATAAATTTAGTAGAATGAGCCTGTAAAGTGTTTTAAAAACTTAGAGATCACACACAAAAATAAATGAAAACATAGAAAACTCACATTAATTGGGGGGCAGACTTCACTCAATATTGAATAATTTTCTAGCAACATAGTAAGTACTGAGCTCAATATAAAGCTGAATAGTGTCCTATCTCCCTTTGAGTTCTCAGATTACTAATTAAACTAGGTTAAAAGTTGCTAAAGTAGAAGTCGTATCTGGCCTATGATTTATCTGTTTATATTTCCACACCGCATTCCACACCACACCCTGGCTCATAACTGAACTTGCTCATGAATCGTCCTAATCATTTGCTGTCCCACTGGGGACACTGAATTGTTTATCATGTCTTGGAAGCACACAACCCAAAACATTTTGTCATTTCTTACAATTCACAATCAGATTGTGATCAAGTGCAACCCAAAGGTGGCACTACGTATCTTGTATGTAGTGAGAAGTAGGAGGCCAAAGAAAGACTACAGCTACGTAACAGCCAATAAAGAGACAGTCATGGAGGACACAGCTATTGATTGGTGGTCTGTGGAGTTTCTTCGTTATTTAATTCCCTCTTTTCATTCTGTGTAGATTAGACATATGAAATTTGAGATGTTTTTATAGAGTCAGTGGATAGAAAGAATTAACCATTTTTAAAGGAGAATACCTTTCAAATGACAGGGTTTTAAATCACAATAAGTTGTGATTTAAAATCATAAGTACTTGAAATACTACAATCACAAACTGAATAGATAACTTGAGGGGTTTCATAGAGCATAGTATTTTCTTTCCTGTGAAATAGCATGTCAAGCTATGCTCTCAGGCAAATCTCTACGATGTCAAGAGAGTTGAGGATTTGGGAAAACAGAAGAGAGAATTTCTGATCCATGCTTATTATAAATTTATTTTAAAAGTTTTAAATTATATTTATTTACTTATTTGTGTGTGTATGATTACCTGTGCATACACAAATGAAGGCTAGAGGTTGAGTTGAGATATCTTTCTCTTATGTTATCCACCTTACTTTTTGAGATGGTCACTTGCTCAACCCGAAGCTCATCCTTTTATCGTTTCAGATAAGTCTCCTAGCCATCAAGTCCTAGTGTGTGCCTCTGTACTCCTCTCCCCCACCAGTGCTGAAGTCACAACTACATACTGCCATACCAAGCTTTAACATGGATACCAGAGAACCAAAATTGGGTTTTCACGCTTGGGCAGCAAGCCCATCACCCAATGATCTGTCATCTTCCCAGTCCTATCATAAAATAATTTTTAAGAAGTACTGAAACTGTTGAATATAGCAGTGAAAATCCTGTTTCCTAGAATAGCATAATCTTATCATCCATTAATAATTCTGCATGAACAACCATATGGGAAAAATAACATGGGATTTAGAAACTAATTGTCTCCTCCCGTTACTCTGAATATGGGTGACAAGGTAGATTAATTAACCTCAGTGCCTTAGTTTCTTTAGGCAAAATGGTATACCCTACTTAGTAGGCTTAAAAGAGGATCAGATGAGGTAATACATGGAAGTTACTTAGCACAATGCTTAAGCACCAAATAATTAACTGTCATGATTATGACTGCTTGGATATTTTTTCTCTGTGTTGTTGCACCAAGCTTCCCAAATAAACGTTGTGTCACAGTTATGTGATAGTTTCATTTTTTTCTTTTCCACCATAAACTCTTTCATTTTTTAATTTTAATTATTCTGTCACATATGTTTTATTGCTATAATAAGTCTCAAACCTTTAAAAATATATGAGGTATAAATTTTTAAAAGATTGCAACTGTACTTGTATTACATGAGTGTTTTAAAAACATACATTTGTATATTCATTTATTTATTTATGTGTGTGTGTGTGTGTGTGTGTGTGTATGTGTGTGTGTGTATGTATGTACAACATATGAGAGTCAGTTTTCTTCTTCCTCTATGTGAGTCCCAAGAAATTTACTCACTCAGGCTTGATGGCTGATCTCTTTATTGGCTAGGGCAACTCCCTGGCTTCAATATGAGTTTTAAATGGATTATTTTCTATAGCCATTATATGAGAATTATCATCTTCATGCTTATTGATTACAAGACCTAGAACTGAAGGAATAGCGAACTCACCCATGTCCCCAAAATTCAGCTTCTATGCGTTGGATCTATTAGGTTTAGTTAACTCTTTCTTATCCCCAAAGACCTTATCCCATCTTTTAGAGTCACTTGGCCATGACAAAATCTTAGTGTGATGTAGACAGTGATTCAAACGATCCCTCAGTGAAAATCCAGTGTTCCTCACCCTTCTGAAGCAGCCATCATCAGATGTCACAGGAAGCAAGATTATAACAATAAGGAAAGCATAGGGTAAAAAGGAGGTTCCAAGGAAATAGGTCCCCTCCCCTGCTCCTTGCCCTGGCAGCAAGCAGCCAGGCTACACCTTCTATGCTAGACTTCTGCCCACCTGCCCTTATTAGCAAAGGAACCCCTCTGCTTACCAGCAACTGGCCACACTTCAAATTCTCAGAAGAAATTATCCTTAGGACAGCACAATATTAGCAAACAATAAGCAGGGACATAGGACCCAGATATAAAAAATGACAAGATTTCTTCATTTTTAGTCTTTCTCCACTCCTTATTTTCTTCCAAGTGTTTCTACATTGTCCTCATGAGAATGTCTTTCAGGGAGCTTATCTTTGCAACCAGAAATGGCCAGAACACTCCACTGTACAAAGCTAAAGGCAACAGAATCCTACAGTTCATGATGCCGGCAGATTGGGACTCTTCCCCACTGTGATCCCTCTGCTCTTTCCACCAAATCTAGCCCACCAGCAGACCTTTGGTACCCGTCTGCTCTCCCACTGTGAGCAGAACACACTGCCAGCAACAGTGTCTGATCTCTGAATTTGTAAGATCCCCCCCCCCACACATAAATGGAAAAATATGCTTAACAGAAGGTCTCCAAATGCTATTCGGAATGTGTCAAGTTCTTTCCCACTTATACTGTTATCTGTTTATTCTTTTTATGCAATTTATTCTCAGTCCCATCTTGCTCAATTCTTAATTGCTTTTTAAAAATTGTGTTCTGGGCCATATCTGACTAATTAAAAGGTAAGGAATTTGAGGATAGGTAGGGCCGATGAATTACATTTCTTCCAATAATCTGAGTAGTCTGTAGAATATTATAGTGTTTAGTAGCTGCTTAAACATGCTACTTCATAGAAAAGAGATGAGTGGAAAGTAAATGTAGTCACAATCTGGTTCCAGCTGATTGCAAATAAAATATTCAAGCTCAAGTGAATCAGGTGCCTTTAAAAATGTTTTTAGAAGGTAAACCATTGAGATCACGTGCTCTAATTACTCATTAATGAAACAACTTTGATATATCAGCATATTGTCCCTTCAAGTATTTGCTATCATTTCTGATATTGATTACAAAAGGATAAACAATCTAGATTCTCCCAGATACAGATATTTTTCTAATAAATAGAGGATACTATTTCAATCTTGATTTTAGGGTTGCTTCTGTATGTGCTCGCTGATAATATACATATTGTAGTTTTTAATCTGTTAGAGCTAACAGAAAAACTGTTTTATATAATACTATATTATATACAAAAATATAGCTGTTTAGCTGCATTTAGGATTTCAGTTCTAGATAAACACCACCAGCCATTTGATCAGCCTGCCCCTTTATCACAGCTTCCTTCTCCCCATTCATTCATGCCCCTGTGCCTTCTCCTTTTTCTCAGTCCTGGAAACATCTCTGAAGTGTGACTTACATCTCCATGATGAACGTGGTAGTGAAGAGGTAGACTTGGCAGCAGTAGGAACCAGTTGACTTCTAGCTTCCCTGTGTACCACACTCTTCGGCCTTGGGAAGATCATTTACATACCTCTATAGGATAGGTTCCTTTTTCTTTTCTTTCCCCTTCTGTTACAATGCCCTTGGTTAATCCTGGAGTTTCTCTCTTCCATACGGTATGTCTTGGAATATATTTTTCCAATATATTGTCGAGGGTTTTCTTCAGATTTTATTGACGGATACAATAATTTGGGGCAAATTGCACTTCTCTGCACTGATTCTTCTGCCTCTCAATGCCTGAGATCTCTTTGTTCATTTCAGGCCTTCATTTTTTGTCCTTTAAAGTTTACACTTTCATTCATAAAGGTCTTTTCATGGTTATACTTCCAGATATTTTCTAGCTTTGTTTGCTATGAAATATGGCATTTTTATTTCTGTCTCTAGTGTGTGTGCTCCTTTGTCCAACTGTGCTAGCTGATCCTGTTACACCTGCTGACAGCAGTCTCTTTGTCTTACTTCTAAGCTTAGATAGAAGCCTTTTTGATTGCTAAATACGGTGCAAGGATTAGGCATGCTATAGATATATCTTATCTGCTCAAGGAATCTACCTGCTTTTCTTAGTTTGCTAAATGATGATTTTTTTTAAAATTATGAATGAGAGTTGAATATTATTAGTTGTTTTCCTGTATCTGGGAGATGAGTAAATTCATCTTTTAGTGCTGTATATCTTAGTGTGGTGAATGGCACTAACACAATTTCTAATTTTAAATTATTCTCACATTTTTGTCGTGAGTCCTATCTGATTCTGATTTATTATATTAATTTCTCCCCATTCTCTCAGAACATTTATATTAAGTATGGGTTATGTGTTTCTTGATAGATTGATAGATTATGATTAGAAGTAGTCTGGTTTAAATGGATTTTTTCAGTTAGTGCTGATTTTCAAAGACTTGGGTTTTGTGTTTAATCATTAAGGTTTCTGGGATTTTCTATTTCTAATTGAGTCATTTTCAGTAATTTCTGTTTTTCAAACATATTGATATAAAGCAGTTCTTGGAATTCTAAAAATCTACTGCATCAGTAGTTATGATTCTGCATTCCTGGAATTACCTTGATCTTTTCTCTTTCCATTCCATTTCTCTACATATTAGTATGCTTAGTAATAAATGGATTTTCAATATTTCGCTTTCTGTATTCTGTTGATAGTTCACCAATTTTCCTTTCCTCTTCTTTGTTTGGATTTTACTTTTCTCCATACTTACTAAGGCATTATTAACAAATAAAATTGCATATATTTCAAATATGCAATCAGATACTTTGGCATGCATGTACTGTATTGTGAAATGATACTATAATAAGGTAATTAGCATACACCTTATACCACAGGCTCTCCCACTCTTTCTTATCCCTCCCTTCCTTCCTTCCTTCTTTTCCTTCCTTCCTTCCTTCCTTCCTTCCTTCCTTCCTTCCTTCCTTCCTTCCTTCCTTCCTTCCTTCTTTTGACTCTCTCTTTCTTCTTGCTGCTGCTGCTGCTGCTGCTGCTGCTGCTGTGTGTGTGTGTGTGTGTGTGTGTGTGTGTGTGTGTGTGTGTGTGTGTTGAGAATACTTGGGATCTACACTTTTAGCAAACATCCTTCATACAACATAGTTGTCTAACCAACACTAACTTTTCTCTTCGTTTGGTCCTGAGAACTCACCTTGCAAAACTCAGGATTTTTGTTCTCTGTACCTACCCCCTTCATTTCTCCTCCCCTGTCCTCTAGCAGTGAATTAATAATATCCAAGATATACTTCATTTTCTTTTTATATCTCTAACTTTATGGGTTAACTGGTTTTCTTATAAATTCTTATTTTTCCTTTCTATTATGTGCATAAGGGACCGAGTTTCATTCTTAAAGATCAATTTTGCTTAATATTATGAGTTTTGATATCTGTCTACTCTTACAGACCATTACTTTTTGTTTTACTGAGAAAATATTGTAGATGTTTATTTTCTTAAATTAAAACTAGTTATTTTTCTGTATTTCCATGTTCTCATTTTTGGCACTGTAAATAAGATTTTTTTTTTTAATGTATGAAGCACTATTAGAGAAATATAATCCAGAAAACATTGTAAAAGAAATTAAAGATCTAAAAGTATGGAACTGAGAATAAGTTTCATGAAAGAGTTACACAAACTAAATATATATAATTAATAGATACAAATAATTAATATTTAAATGTATTCCAAGAAAGCATGAGAAGAATGAGTATCCTTTTGTTGTTAGAAAGACATACCTATCAAAAACTTTTATTGCCATAAATTTCTCTATTTTTATAATTTCCTAACTGCATGATCTAACACATGAGAATTATGATAACCAATACAAAATATATCATAACTAAAATTATGAATTCTGATATTAAAATGCAATAAGCCTTTATTTTCTATATTTTGGGGCAATTTTGATAGGTACACGTAGCTTTGGGGTAATAAGAATTTTGTGATGAATTGTTCATTTGCCTACTAAATGACATCAACTTTTAATAACAATGCCATTGACGTTGCAGTTTAGTATGTGATGCTAATGTAGCCATAATGACTTTCTTTGGTGAGAATTTACTTAGTATGTTCTCAAGCTTTTCTTTTCAATTTTAATATGTCATCATATCTCAGGTGAGTCCATCAAGAAGATTGTAAAAGTACATTTATTTTTATTGATCCTCTTCCCTTAACTTTTATAAAACTTTTAGGTTCATAGAAAAATTCAAAAGAAGGTAGAGAGATTTCCCATGTATCGCTGGCTACAAGACAAACATAGGGTACACCAATCAGCATTCCTTACTAGAGTGGTAATTGTTTTCAATTAAGAACCCTCATCGGTACATTATTATACACCCACAATTACCAGCATGGCAAGGTATGCATAAAGTTGTAAGTGGCATGTCAGTGGCAAATAATAATTGTCTAATTGGATCTAAGATCCACTCAACACAAAGGAAATCATGCCTTGTACTAGAAAACTGTCCAGATCCTTGGGGCTTGGACCTTAGAAAAGAATCTACTACTACCACTTTGCTAGACCAGCATAATTCCTTACTTCATTCTAAATCTTATCCTTATACTCACAGATAAGGGTATCTACCATCATCAAAGAAACTTCTCTTTGTAGCAAACAGAGATCACCACAGAAAACCACAACTGGACACAATGAAGAGATCATGGATCACGGGAAGCCCAGCCCTAAGGAATACCTCCGCATCACAGTTCCTACATCTATGGCTCAAGGAACATCACAGAAGAGGGTGAGGAAAGATAATAAGAGCGAGAATACCAGGAAATATGCTGGGAAATGGTCTTTCCTAGAAATGACTGAATAAACAACACTAGAACATTGACGATATCAACAGATATGTTAAGGTTGAAGGAGGAAGTTTTTATGAAGCTCCACCCCTAGACAAAGAACTACAGGAAACTGGTGACTGCTAGAAGAAGGATAATTAGGAGGACCTCAGTTCAAATCCCCAGAATTCAGTCAGAGCAACAAGTGCTTATAATCACAGTATTGAGGGGAAGTGGGTGGCTGAGGCCTATGCTGGCTTACTCAGGGAGTTCACTGGTCAGTCACCTAACCAGTGTAGCAAATGCATCTTACAAAATAAATTCAACAAGCATAGAGGAAAAGACATCACATCTTCTTTTGGGTTCTGCATGCAGGCCTGGCATCATTCTCTCTCTCTGTCTCTCTGTGTGTCTCTGTGTCTCTGTCTCTCTCTGTCTCTCTCTGTCTCTCTCTGTCTCTCTCTCTCTCTCTCTCTCTCTCTCTCTCACACACACACACACACACAGACAGACAGAATGTCTCCTTCTATCTCACAGGGTATTCTTGTCTAGAAGTTTTTAGCCCTCCATTTAAAGTTTTTCTTCTCTTCCCAAATCATTGTTTCTATTAGGGTTTACAGTTCATATTCAATTAGATGCATGTATATTCTTATTAATTTCTTTGCTCACTATTTTAGAGCTAGTTTATTTGATGAAGGTATTTGAGTGGTCGTTCTAAAAATGTCTTGCTTTATCCTCACTGAATAATAATTCATCTATGTGAAGAATTTCAGGATGACTATTTCTAGCATCCACATTTTGAAGATACATTTCACTCTTGTCATTAGTGACTCTAAGCATTCTGATAAATAATATTATTCTTTGTAAAACACATCAATGTTTCTTTTTTGTTGTTATTAATAGCATTGTCTTTTTTCCTAATTTTTATAATAAATTTCCATGTCGATTTATTTTTTTATTTCCTTCTTTTAGGACTCATAGAAGCTCTTCAAAATGAGGACTCACCTTAATCAAATCTGTAAAATATCAGTGACGATTTTGTTGTATGTCACTTATTTTCTGTCTTATCTAATTTTTTTCTAGAACTCCACTAGCTTTAATGTGGGCTTTCTTAATCTAATCTCTATGCTGTTGGGCCTCTTATCCCCTATATCAGTCCCTTTCCCTTTGTGTTATGAGCTGGTTAATTTTTCCCAGCTCTCTCTTCTAGTTCATAACACTTCCTCAACTGTTTCTAACCTGCTATTTACCCAGTCATTGGATTTTAAGTTCTGAGAAGAACCACTCTTCTAAGTATTGAAGTTTCTCTCTCTCTCTCTCTCTCTCTCTCTCTCTCTCTCTCTCTCTCTCTCATATATATATATATATACATATATATATATATATATATATATTTCCATATTGTCCTTGACGTTCTGGTACTTTCCTCTTTTCTTTCAGCATCTAAACTTTATTTTCATTTAGTAATTTTATATTTTGCAAATTTCTCTTTCAGATGATTTGTATTCTAACTCAAAATTTATGAAAGATAATTCTGTAATCAGACTTGTTTCTGCCATCTCATAATTGTGGGAGATGATGTTTAGGTGAATTTTGGAGCTTTTTACTAGGGAGTCATTTTGTGTAAGCATTATTCTTCCTAAGAAAACTTTGACCACCTTTCCTAAGGTAGGGTTTTAAAATATCCTGTAATAGTTTGGCATTTCTTCATTTACCCATCCATCCCAATAATATCATACACATTAAAAAAAAAAGTTTTGCTAAATTATCAGCCTAGGTTTGACATACCACTTAGCAAGCACAATCTCTGACTATATTGAAGGCATGTGAGAAGCATTAACAGCAACAACAACAACAAAAATACATTAAAACTCAAAGCATAAAGGCTAAATCTGTGAGTCAGTGGTAGAGCATTTGCCTAGCTTAAGGTTAAGCTTCAACCCTAAGCCTCACCAAAACAAACATAAGTCAACATCTTGCCCTTTCCCCCAAGTTACATGATGAATATTACTTCTCTTTTCTTTTCTTAGGGAAGCACCCATTCAAGGTTGGGTTGGGGTTCTAAATTCTTCTCCACCTTCCTTAGCACCTCTTTGCATCAGGGAGCTAGCAAATTATCATTATGACTATATCAAAAACGTAAGCGTTATCCTTCTCCCTGTACTTGTTTCACAAAATATCCTGGCTTAAGCAGAGGCCTCTTCTGGCTTTCAAATCTTTTTCTGCCTCTAGAAGAAAAGAATTTCTGTATCTTTAACCATAGAACTATTGGCTATTGACAAACTCTGAGAACGAGGGAATCACTCCCTTTACGTATGTAAAGACCACCGCTGAGCCTACCAGACTCTCACAGGTAGCACCAAATCCATGAACACACAAATAGCCTTGTTTAATCTCAGTTGATTAACAAAAGAATAATAAGGAAAGTGAAAGAGGGATGTATGGGAAGGTGGGGATATTGACCAG